>FIZR01008826.1:0-92668 GCA_900060175.1 Ferrisia virgata
GCTTTTTTAGGAGAAAGCGGCTTGTTATTGGAAAAAGGTTCTTCAGTACGGTATTACTCCCGACAAATTCATAACGTATTGATGAACACTTCCATAAAGATCCAAGCATACGCATCATTTGGGGGTAACGGGTAAGAAAATGATATTTAGGCTTATTAATATCCCTAAAAGTAGTACTCAACATAGTTGAATAATCTTCGATTAGCATAGACAAATAATATCTCCCATTAGAGTTGAAAGCTTCACAAGTGACTATATCAAAAATTTGTTTCAAGATAATATGTTAAATCGTCATTTATAATTAACACAACACTCATGGTGACAAAGGATACAAAACTTGATCCAAAGAATAAAGATGCCACATTTATATTAAAACACCAAAATTTATGTCTACCCTTCAACACACAACGCACAGATACTCATAAATCAAATAAACAACTTCATCAGCAACGTGTTGGTCATTTTTCCTATACATGGAACGTTTGCAAAAAGTACAAGAAACTGTTGTCACATATTTAGGAATAATTATCATCACTGTGTAGTTATTACATCATCCAAGTAAATAATATCTATTATTGTTATTTTGTAGAACCATTGAGTTGTGTTATGGAATCATTTCTCAACATACAGTAACAATTTCAGCTTCATATTAGGAGAGTGATTCTCAATATTTCCCAAGAGTAGGACCATGCTGCTCTTCATGAAACGTTTCCCATACCTGCATACCATGTATCATATGATAATTTCATCAATATTTGGGACTTATTATATCAAATCCTGATAACAATGGATTTGGGAGCTACGTTCTGTATTTTATAAATTTGAACTTCTACTAGAACTGTGGGAAGTTATAGCAAGAAGAATTCTGAAAATTTGCTTGACATTTTTTTTTTGAACATTCAAGTTGACATTCAAGATGTTGGTAGTCTGAATATTGATGGTCTACTGCTGATGGTCCACTGTTGATGGTCAAACCCTTGACAGTCCGCAGTTGACTATCAACTATTGATGGTCAAGTTTTAACGCTAAATATTGATGGTGCGAATGTTGATGGTCTGCTACTGTTAGTCAACTCTTAACAATCCATAGATGGCTATGAACTGATGATAAAGTGTTGATGGGCCTGGACCGTCAAGAGTTTGCAGTCCAAATATTGAAAGTTTTGATGTTAGACCTAATAGTCCACTATTGTTGGTCAACTCTTGACAGCCTGTTGTTAACCATCAACTCCTCAAATAATGCTAAGCAATTTTTCGAAATTCTGAATGTTAAAAAACATCACAGATGAAATTTGGACTTACGCTAGAGCAGTGGAAGGTAAAATTCTCACCGGCTGAGGATTATATGTATCGGGTTCATTAAATGATAAGTACTTAGATTATCTGTATCAGGTAAAGAAGTAAAATGCCAAAAATTAAAAAATCTATTACATTCATATCATGTATGATGAGAACCCTTTTATAAGTCCAATGTTGTATTAAAGGATATTATTTTATAGTTGTAAGTAGTAATATGTAAGACAAAATATTTTTAGTATGAAAATAAGTGAAAATAAAAGTGAAAACGAAGTGAAGAGAAGAGTAATGGTTGATTTTATAATTTTGGGTTGAAATGTTGTGGAAAATTAAAAAAATAAGCCTTTATATTATAGTTCTAGTTTCAAGTGATCTTCAACTTAAAAATTGTACCGACTACTTTTAAAATACCAAAACTTACATTCTTTCAATGTTTACTTTTTGCGTACAAAGAGTACCAAGTATTTAACATTCAGCATTCTGAAAAATTGCTTAGCATTTTTTAAAATAATGCTCAACATTTTTGTCAAACATAATCAAACTGCTGATGGTCCAGATCTGTCAATACTTGATCATTAGCAGTTGATGGTCAACAGCGGACTGCCATGAGTTGACCAACAATAGTGGACCATCAACATCCACACCATCGAGATTTGGACTGTCAACTCTTGAAAGTCCAGATCCATCAACACTTGAACATCAATATTTGAGAGTCGACTGCGGACTATCAAGAGTAGACTGTCAATAACGGACTATCAAGATCTGGACTGTCAACAGTGAACCATCAACAGTTTACTATCAATGTTCAGACTACCAACATTTTGAATGTCAACCTGAATGTTAAGTAAGACATGCTAAGCAAATCTTTAAGAAGTCCAAATTTCACCTAAAGTGACATAGCTTTAAAGAAATTTGTGGTTTCTTTTCAAGATTATAAATTTTTAAAATTACTTAGCATTTATCGAACATAATCCAGCTGTTGGTGGCCCAGATTTTAACAGCCCAGAACAGTTGACCATCAACGTCCAGGCCATCAACATCTGAACAATCAGGATTCGGATGGTCTACTGTTGGCGTTGAAATTGATTACACAGATTTGTAGAATCAACATGTTTTGATATTAAAAATAATACATCGAAAAAGTTTACCAAAATAAAAAGTACAACTTTTTTTAACCCTATTTGTCGTATTACGGAACTATTAACTTCAACTGCAGAACCGCTTTCCAAGGTTTCTGATTAATTACATTAAACAACTACCAAGCCAATTTGTAGCTTTTTTCACGCACTATTCAAATATATACCTATCTCTGTATCAAGAAAATTTTGTCTTAGAGTTTTGGGTGCACAAAGTACTGGCTGAAGATTTGGCTGTACTGTGTTAACATGTGTGAACATACAGAAACACGCGCGCGTTTAGCAACCAGTTCTGAATCATTGTAATCGATCGAAAATTCATCGAGCTTTATTGGCGACCAAATGTAAGTCTTATCGGACAATTTATAAACGTCAAATTATATTTTTTTTATAGTCGAGCTGCCGAGATTGAAAAATACGCCCGGTACGATTTTCTAAACTTATACCTACAAAACAGGTGTGAAAATTACCTCCTCGGTCCTCGCGAGGTGCAATGCTATTGGGGTACTACTATCGATAGTATTATTATAGTATGATTTCGACTGTAAATAAAAAAGGAAAAAAAAAACTCCGGACAAGATTTCTTCCATATTTTACATCGGTTTATATTTTAATTTAAACGTAACGCGTAGATCGTACGACGCTGATTAGATCTGTCGTACAAAAACGTATTTTTCTTCTTATTCCGCTTCGCGTAGGTACCCTCTCTCTCTCTTTCTCCCGCTTCGGAGTTCGTAGAATGTGTTTAAAATAAAATAAAATAAAAACAAATCGAGATATACGTTCAATTCGTACCCGGGTGATTTGTAAAATCGATAAATAAGAAACTATAAAATCATACTTTATGTAACGTTCGAAACTGTAGTAAATTATTTTCAAGAATATATCTACCTACAGGTACCTAGCAATAGTATCCTACAGTGATCGTTATTTTCTTACTCATTTTGAAATTAAAAAACCGTCCAAACGATGAAACAAATAGAAAAATGGTCAACCTACATCGGATGTAATTTAATGGTTCATTTGGCGTATAATGGGTGAAAAAAAAATAAACGGATCATTGCGACCAGTACCTATATTAGATTTTACTCTTCGGTTCAAGAGTATTTGGCGGAAGCACCTTTTAATTCACCGGTTAAGTAGAACATTTGTTGTAAGCTTGGAGTTGTTTAATTATTGACAAGCGGTGTTGATAGCTCAGTCTTTTTTTTTTTTTTTTTTTTTTTTTTTTTTTTTTTTTTTTTACAGATACCAATAATTCTAGTTATGGGCGAACCGCCGTAATAATTGTAATATAAGAATAATATTTTGCCATCTGCCAGACTTGCCAAGTTTTGTAGATACGTGTAAAGTACGTATACTTCTATGTGCGAAATACATTCCGATTTGCATTTTTATTGGCTCAAACTGGCGTTAAAGAATAAAGTACTTGATTAGCTATACCTAATAATTTTCATTCAACTACGTGTTATAAAAATGATCCAATTAATCATTAATGTACCTGCATCGTGCAGTATACGAAATATCAAAAGTTGTTTAGAATTGAATAGTACTTAGAGACTCTGAAGAAGTACATCAAAATTGTAGCCTTGCATTTTCCAATTCCTCTCAGATTTTTTTTACAATTATCTTTGGAAGGTGTAGTAAATGATTCTACATTACTTTAGTCAAAATCTTTCAATAAGGTGTGGAAAGAGGGAGATTCCTTGTAACTTGACCTAAGATGAATATTTTTGCGCGGTTTTGCAGAGGATCGAACGAAGATCTGAAATCAATGGTCAAAATTTTGAAAGCCAAAAGAAAATTTTTGTAATAAACTTGGAAGTTTGTATGATGCGCACAAAAGGTTTAAAGGTACTATTAAAAACCTGAAAAAAATTCCACAAAGAAGCCTTCTCATATTCATCCTACCCAATTAATTTTCAAAATGACGTAACTTTAAAACCCCTGCGGGATTTAAACGTTCTCAATTTTGGTAAACATTTTTTTTTTTTAATGGAAAAAGTAAGGTGATACATCAATTCTTAGTAATTGGAGATAGCTAAGTTTGAATATTTACTCATTTTCCCGATAGGACTGTTGGGTAACCCTCTGAGCTCCATAAAAGTGGTGGAAGGGGGAAGTGAGAAACTATTAAAATATATGTATAGCTTGTGGCATATCAATTTCTATTAATTAGAAAGCCCGAGTTCGATTATCGAATTATCTTCATAATTCGTCTCCCTCATGTACCACATTCAACCCCCCCCCCCCACTTTTCTTCACCTATTACCACAGAATTGAAAAGTTGAGAATTTTTAACCAGGTTATTACAGATCTCGATCCAAGGCGTGATGGAGTCAGGGGGTAAAATCAACTAAACCCGTTTTTGGGTCCTAGAAGATCGCCAAGACCAGTTTGGTCATGTCAGATATTTATTCCTTTTTACTTAATATATCCCCTCCCAAAAAGTAAAAAGCATTTACTCAGCTCCATACCTACCGAAATTGGTGAAATTTGGACAATTGGCTTGGATTGGCGACAGATTTAATATTTCTGAACGGAGGTAACCGTGGACTAAAATTAACTTATGACCAATTTAAGAGGAGGGGGGACTGCTGAGATGGTAAAATGGAAAAAAATGTTCGTTTTTAAACCAATCGATAGGAAATCAAAAGTTGCATGACATATAAAAAAAACTGCTTCCCGGGCCAATGAGGAAGGAAAAAATAGAGGATTTTCCCCTTTTGAACCTTGACAAATGACTGTTCCATGCATATCTCCCCTTCAAATTGAACTACGAGATTTAAATTTAGCGTGTAGATTTAGCAGAGGGTCTGTGTGTGCCTTTTGGGAATTTCAACTTTTCAGCCCCATTACACTTCCTCACATCCTTGAAAAAGTGGCTTTTTGGTTGGGTTCCTAATTTTTTGAGTTTACCCATGAAATTTCTCCTCCGAATTGAGCTAGGAGGTTCGAATTTGACGTGCAGATTTAGTAGGGGTTATAGATCTGTTGGGGGGTGTGGGGGTTCAAGTTTTTCATCCATTGCACCCTTCACAATCCCAAAAAAGTAGTTTATTGGTCGGATTTTCTTTGAGTTTGTTTCATGCATACCTCTCCTTCAAATTGAGCTAGGAGGTTGAAACTTGACGTGCAGATTTATTAGGGGTTCTAGATGGGCCTTTCGAGGGTTTCGACTTTTCAGTCCCCTTTCACCATTTCAAAGCTCCAAAAAAATGGTCTTTTGGTCTGTTTTTCTTATTTTTTGAGTTAATCCCACGTACATCTCCCCTCTAAATTGAACTGGAATGTTGCCTTTTCGAGGTTTCAGATATTCGTGCCAATATCTACTTGTACTCTTACTACCACTTCAGAAAAAACATACCAGTGCGCATCTTTTTTTTCCTTCAATGAACGAACAATTCGCTATGAGAAGGTCTAATGAAAGATATTACGTTTTTATCAGTTAAATTTGTAACTACAGCGCGAATAAGGAATGATCCATAATTAATCAATTAAGTATTATTTATTTTTAATTCGAAATTTTCAAACAAGAAACTCATTGCTTTACTGAAAATTCTTTCTGTTAACACAGATTTATCACATCCGCACGTTTTCAAAATTAGTTCAAAAAACGTCGATAGTAATTTCATAGATGGCGACTCATTCACTCCTCACAGCGAATTGGCACATCTCCTTTACTTTTAAGAAAATCTGGCTCAAAAGTAAGGCATTGAGATCTTTTTTTTTTCATTTCGATAGTTTTAGTCGGCTTTTCATGAGCAAAAGTAAAAATTTAATGAAAACTCTTAGAATCCTTAAGTAGTTTCAATTTTTTCTATTACTCCTTTTCGATATTATAATGATGGTGAAGAGGGGGGGGGGAGCAGGAGGTACAGAATATTGAAGATCTGCAATTTTGAATCAATCAGGGAGAATCAATATGTCAATTGATTGTTTCCATTTTATTGAATTTTTTCCAAAATGAAGAACTCTCACCTCTTTCCATCAATATTGAGATCCAATTTTGAAAACAAATTCCTTCATTCATTTCAAGTCCAACCAACCTCCAAAGTAGAGAGGGTTTAGGCCGAAATAACACCGATTAAATAAATTACTAGGCCGCAAAAAAGAACTATGAAAAATTTTTTCATTAAAAGCAAAAGACCCAAAACCTTTTATATTGAGTGATGCCATCACAGACATTTAGTAACCTTGATGAAATTATAATAAAACATGCTCGTCTGAACAAAATTCTACCAATGTAAAAAAAATGACAAAATGTACACAATGTCCCGCATTTAAAAGTAATTTCCTAAAAATAAGCCAAATTCAACAATACATTGCTGAAAATTCAAAGTTACCTTTACCTACCGGACACGAACAACAGTTACGAGTATCATTCGCCTTTCGTCAGCTTAACCTTACAGCAATAGATGTGAGAAAACGAAAACATCAAGCGGAGTTTGCAGAACATTTAGTAGGTTTCACCGCGCAGGGTTTACAAATTAAACCATTTGCCTATTTGCCAACATGTAATTGGAAGAAGTCATATTTTATAGATCGATCGAGTCGAAAGGTGGAAAAAAAGGGAGAATACGAAATCTAAAATGGCGTACTTTAGGCATGATTAATCAAGCGGCACATCGAAATAGTCGTTCGGCCCGACACCATGATCAGCACTTCCCATTTCTAATTGTCATTAATTTCCATCATCACCCTTATAAGAGTAATTTCTAATTAAAACGATATCTTGGCTCTTACATACCGGAAAATAACTTCCTATTATATGCTTGAATCGAGAAATTGTCTATTAGAAGATGGCTCTAAGCTGCAGTGGTGAAGTTTATGATGCGGAAAAATGAGAAACAGGTATTCGAGATTAAAAGAACGCTATTTTTTTTTTTTTTTTTTTTTTTTTTTTTTTTTTTTTTTTTTTTTTTTTTTTTTGAAATCTTTACGATACCTTGAATGAAAACGTATTTCAAATTTTATTCGAAAATTAATCAATCTAAACGCGTGGCGATCTGGCGAAATCGCCTAATCACCCGATCGAATCTAAGTATATGAACCAAAAGGAGCCGCCACGCCACAGTAAAGGCGACAACTATTACTCGGAATAACGATTACAAAAAAAAAAAAAAGTAAAAAAAAGAAAAGGATTACAAGTGAAACAACACAAGGAAAAAAACTAACTCGTGGGGGACCACAGTGATGCAAGTATTTGTGGAATGCCGTTTATTCTGTACGTACACAGACGAACAGTTATCTTTAACGAAAATCATATACCACAAAGAAAATTACGATTTTATTTGTTATTCACGTGAAAACATTAACGAAAAAAAAAAGGGAAAAAACTGGTTGATTATATATTGAAACAAATGTGTTACTGTAGGATGCATTTCTTTAACCCAACTCACTATTTTTTTTTAACCGAATAAAACACGATTGCGAATCTGTGTTGCTAAATTAACTAAAATTTCTCAACAATTAGCCCACCTCTTACAGGTGAAAATAACGTTACCGTGACATTTACGAATTAACAATGAAAACTACACGCAAAATACGAAACTCAATCCAAATTATTCGCATTAAAGTATAAACTTGAAATTAGTTAAAATTATCGGCTTGAATTTCAGTAGCTAAAATATACGTAATTTCAATTGTGAAATTACGAAAAATGTTCAAATTCATAGTTACAATGTTACTTTTTCATTGCGGTATATTTTCGAGCAGAAATAAAAAAAAACTGTTTTTATAAGTCGTGGGCATGTACGATGACCATAAAATAAAATGAAAACAGGGCATAAAAGTGGTACTTACTGTTATTAAATGCAAACGACTACCTGTGTGCAGGTGAAGTAAAATTATATAGACATTTATTATGTTAATGTAAACGTTTACCAACTACCAGTGTGTAATTAAGTTAAAGTTAAGTCATAATTTACTTTTCAGGTAATTAATACTGACTTTTTACACGCGTTAAATTACCTAAAAAATTTTTATTTTATAAACAATAAATTATTTACATTCGGTATTCGATAAATATCCCCATGAGCTCGTATCTATACTATAATTTTCATTTGCACATTGTTTTTTTTTTTAAAACATCGACGATGTTAGAAGTGAAAAAACAACGAAAATGGTTTCACTTTTTTCATTGAATGATCGTCCTTTTTTCGAGTTTTTAGTCCAAATAATTTGAGAAAGTGGTTAAAGTGAAGTATGGAATGTTTATTTGGTCACAGCTTCGTAACTTGAAGGCATATTTCAATCAAGTAATCCCAGTTCAGACACATATCTGAACTAGAACTATTATCAATTCAAGTATATTAATGATAATAATATTAATAATGAAATACTAACAATTTGTAATGATCTGAAGCTTACCATTCGACCCGAATGTCACACCTGAAAGAACACAACGAAGGAATTAATATTATTTTGGCCTGAGTCTGTATTCAATGTAAATGAACTAGTTAAATCTTCAAATATATTCTGATCTTTACTATACATATGTGTACGTATGTTTAGCCAATCAGATTTGAATAATTAACTTTAATCCTGGCTCAATTTTTCGAAAATTTGAATAATCATTCAAATCTGTACACATAAAGTAAAGTGAACGTACCCAGAGGATTGTTTGTAGGCAAGGTGGGAAAATAAATGTTTGAAGCAAAATTGTACTGTTGCATTTGGTTCAGTTCCAAAGAGGCATAGAGAATATCATAAATTAAACTACTTTCATGTTTGTAACAGAAAATTAAACGAGATAATCAATCAAATATATTATATATGCACAAATACGCACAATTTGCTTCACATATATTACACTAGTTAGAATAGTCCAGTTAATGTAGTGGAATTACCTTCGATTTCCGGTCATATTCCGATCCTACATAGAATTTTAATACTCAATGCACACATAAAGTTTAGTACTTTAGGCTCTAAAGAAACACAAACCCACCAAAATATCACTGTTAACCAATCTACAGCCATGTTTATAACCTATGGTAGCTGATGGATAATTTCAAACATACGACACTTAATTTAACGGATTTAACTCAACTAGAATAATTTTTGGTTTTGGCGAACATTTCACAACGTATATTTACGACTCATAATTATTATTAGGTTCTTGTAACGTAAATATTAAAGAAAATTGCAAAAATTTTAATACAGAAACGTGGGAATCAAAAAGTCATAAGTCATATTGTGGAACTGATCACTGTTGCTTATTGATAAAGATTAAAAATTGAGCTGATTCCCTGATGATCTCTGATGGGATCGCCATTGACGCCATTTACCATTCATTTTTTTGGATTGATTCTCAATGCTTTTCTGCTACTTTTTTAAATTTGAAATTGAAAATTTGAATCAAACATCAAATAGCAGTTTCAAATTATTTCAATTTTATTCTCAAAGTTCTATCTTTTTATTTAAATAAAAAAACAAAATTACAAAAATCAGTATGAATATTTTATATAGCGAACCTAGCGAGATTCTTTCGAAGTTCAAAGTGGCAATAGCCAACGTTGAATAAGTTGCCATTCATTCATCCGCAGGTGTAACAGGCGTTCTCAAAATTTGCGAATTCAGGGAGCATCAATTTACTGGACGTTTTTGGCGATGTAAACAGTTGACAATACGAAAGGAAATTGGCGAAAAATTTATCAATGAAAAGTTGTAATGAAAAAGTTCACGGAGTTGCGCGTTTGTACGATTTTCATTATTCTACTCCGTCTTATTTTTATTGATTACCTTTCCAACCTTGAAATTTGGTGTAGATTGTGGGTTGAAAAATACGAATGAAAGAAACTCGATTTTTAAGAATGAAATATTTTTCGAACAAACGTAATACTACAAATATTGTGTGCTATCTCGAACATTAATTTTTTGACATGAGTAGTAGTAAACAAAACGATTGGGTTTCGCTTATTATCAATAGATTTGAAGAACAAGTGAGTTTTTACAATATTTACGTATATATTTATTTCTATCGTATCCAAAACAATTGGGTCGTGCCCTAATTTCGGATTCACAGGTGGCTCGCTACCTGGACACATTCTAGGTCCTTCAATATTGTACAAAATTAAACGTATTTAATGTTATTTTCTAGCTGCCGTATCGATGTGGAGTGCAAACTTCCCACGCAAAAATCAACGCCGAACATATACAAGCATGGTTGGTGAAAATAAGCAAGTACAGATTTTCGCTCATTTTCCCCGGACTCATCAAGATACTAACTCGAGTCAACGAATCGGTTCGTAATTTTTCGGTATGTTGTGGTGTATCGAAAGACAGCCGGGTGATTTGAATTATAATTTTCAGACTGCCGTTCGTCTTCCTGGATCAGATGTAGAAAAACACTACCAAGAATCTCAGTTAATTATTCTAGATACGCTAGAGAAATGTTTAGCTAATCAATTTAAAGATATGACTAGACTTGACGAAGCCCTAAATGTGAAATCTCTATTGAGAGAAATCTGCCAGTTCATTGGTAAAGAAATCTTTTAACAATTGTTTATACGTATTCGTATTATGCACGAAAAATTCTCATACAATTGTGTTTCAGTTTTGGATACTTCCACTGAAAGCCAGAATAATGTTCGCTTGAAAGCTGTCGCATCTAAAGTATTACATACCGTATCTTTGAATTTTTTTAACGTAGTTTTTAATCGTATTTCTGGCAGGTAATTCTAACGTTCTGAAGATTTCTTCTACTTTTTACCAATAATGAATGATTATTACGTATCATTTCATTTTATACAGATTGGAAGAATTGAGCGTTAGTACAGAAGAAAAAGAAAATCCAGACTATGGAGACATTGAGTTGATTCAACATATTAGTATTGATATTATTAGATTAATTAAATTACTTAACGGTACGTAATTTTTTCGTGGTGATTTTCTTTTAGTTTATTATTTTTATTTCATTTCGCAATGTATACTTTTGCAGAAGTTATTTCAAAATTTAAATTATTAAAAAAATCTGCGCATGGTCCTTTAATCAACAGTTTAGAAGTAGCAATTTGGAATTGGATGGATGCTAATCCCGAAGAATTCGGAGAAATTCAAGTAAATGATTCTACCATTGAATCATGGAATATTAAATTTTGCAATACTAATCTTGAGTTTCTTATATTTTTCGTCTAGAAAATGCCCAATGAAGATCTGGCACGTTGTTGTGAAACACTTTTTGATATTTTAGATATTCATGCTGATTCTAAAAAAGGCAGACCATCAGTATGGTCTCTGCAATTACTAATGCTAGTCTTATCTCCAGTAAGTGTTCTTTTTCCGGTTATACAATGAAATGAAAAATCAAATACGTTGATTATCTATCAATTGTATGTACTTTTTTCAGAAAGTACTCGAACAAATCGTAAATGCAGATTCAGGTGCTCCTTGCTCACCAAGACATAGCCGTAAGAAACAATTTGTGGATACTCTTAAACGTAATATAAATATTCATGGTACCGGAAAGCATCATGTAGAAACTTCAGCCATAGCTTTAGTAAAATTATGTAAAGCTTCAACGTACATCAATATGCAACATTCCAATAACATCGTCTTTACTTTAGTTCAAACAGTTGTCAACGATTTAAAAGTAACCTCATCAATTAATTAAGATTTATTTCACGGAATAACTTTTCAACTATTAAAATGTCTTATTTTTATAGTCGCTGATGTTCAATGTAAATAAACCCTTTTCTCGGGGACAAATTTATGCATATCAAGATATCGATATCATGACAGAATGCTTCGTATCCTGTTTTAGACTAAAACCTCATAACACCGATGCTTTAAAAGTATGCCTAAGTCCGTCTTCGCCTCCGATGTACCACTATGTTTTAGTCTCAGCTTTGTATAGGTATAAATATTCTCTTATTTCTAATTAATAAATTTCAATCCCATGTAATCAGGAAATTAAAAAAAGTCCAATTACATAGAACGATTTATATTTGAGTTTTTTTACTATAAATATTTTTCAAAATTTGTTTTTTTCATTTTAGAATCATTATGGAAAGAAGATTAGCTTGGTGGCCCATGATTGATTTATTTTATAACAAATCTTCCGAATTAAGATCAATGTTTACTGATACACTGAATAAAGTTACTCACGGTTTCATTTCTCATACTCCTTTACGCATGATCCAATCTTTAACATTAAAAAGTAAAGACTCTGCTTGCAAGTTTAAAGATCGAGGTGAAGAAGTACCTAGTCATAAAGCTCTACTATTAATGATGGTTAGATTAATACACGCAGACCCCATGTTAATGCTCAACGTAAGTTTGTCCAATTTCAATCAAATGATAGCTCAATTATCAATTAACCACATTCGTTATAAATTATAGAATCAAGGAAAACCCGGCCACGAAATCCAAAGTTCTACTTTAGAATTAATAAACGGTTTAGTTAGCTTAGTACCACAAACCAATATGATCGATGTAGCTCAAGAAGCCATGGAAGCTTTATTAGTTTTGCATCAGCCAGAGAAAATTGAAATGTGGAATCCAGAAGCGCCAATCAATACATTTTGGGATGTTAGGTAAATTTCTAGAGTCAGAGGAAATCCTTTTTTTTTTTTTTTTAGAATATTACATTTAATAAATTATAAAACACTCAGTTCTCAGGTATTATTCTCAATTTCGCAAAAAATGATTCAGCATCAGATAGTCAACTATACTGATATTTTGAAATGGCTGAAGCAAATATTGATTTGTAGAAATGAATTTTTATCTAGACACAAAGAGTATGCTAATGTTGGGACACATATACCGATTTGTAAACAAGCTCATATCAAATTGGAGGTAAATTTTCATTATTTTCATCAATAAAATTATTTTCAACTGTATAATTAATAATTGTTTTCATCAGGTGGTCTTCCTTATGTATTTATGGAGCACGGATATTGAAGCAGTGTACACATCGATGTCGTGTTTTAGTTTACAATGTGAAGAGGCTGATATTAGATGCAGTTCCGATGAAATTACTGTTCATAGCCTATTACCTAATTATGCAGTTTATCAAGAGTTAGCTCAAGCTGCCTCGTCGCTTAATTTAGGTATAAAGATGTTTGTTTTAGATTGAAAAAATTAAATTTCATTATTTCCTTTAATCATTCTATGTAATTAAATTTTTTAGGACGAGTTTTACTACAAAAACGTATTATGGCTATTCTCAGAGAATTGGAACACTGCGTTAACGGAGTACAGCCTGTAAGAAAATTATTCTTATCAATTTTTATTTCATTCTGATCCCTCACAAGTTACATATTGTTTACGACAGGCTTGGGAAGAAACATTTCGTAATTGGGAGGTTTCTACCAAAATTATATCAGCATTTTCAAAAACTAAAACAGAAGATTTACCTCTTGAAGCGTGCCATAGATCATTAGCTAAACGAAGAACATCTCAGCAAAGTTCTGAACACGATGTTGATGTAAAAAATAACTGTTCGTTACTTTTTAATGATGATTTTTCGTTGAAATTAATATGTTGTTGATTTCACTGATTTAGGATCAAATTAACGAATGGGCCAATATGACCGGATTTCTATTATCAGTTGGTGGAGTACTTTTACAAAATAAATCAGCCACGAAAAGCTCCACTTCTGATTTAGAATTTAAAAAGACATTTA
Organism: Ferrisia virgata; assembly: GCA_900060175.1. Taxonomy (NCBI): domain Eukaryota; kingdom Metazoa; phylum Arthropoda; class Insecta; order Hemiptera; family Pseudococcidae; genus Ferrisia; species Ferrisia virgata. The sequence continues at coordinate 14,058 of FIZR01008826.1, forward strand.
TATTGCCCGGATCATCTCAAGAAGTTCAATATTGCCCAGTTACTCAGTTGGTATTTTTTATTTTGTTTTTTATCTCATCAAAAATATTTACTAATAGGTATCGATTTTTGTTATAGATTCATTACTCAGTTACTTAGATTACTTTTATGTTCGGGAGAAAAATACGGCTTACTCATACAAAAACATATAAAAGAACTTGTTGGTCATGAAATGAGTCCATCTCTTTATCCAATTTTATTCGATCAAATTAAAGCAGTCGTGGAGAAATTCTTCGATCAACAAGGCCAAGCATTAATCGATCCGGGTAATACTCAATTCATCGAACATGTTGTTTATATTATGAAAATGGTTTTAGAGAAAAAAGTCGACGAACCTTTTGAAAATTTTGGCGTTACTAGTATTGAAGGAATGATTCTAACCATCGTAAGGTACGTATTTTTCAACAATGCTTTGAAAATCTAGATAGACTTGTTTCATTATAATTGTGGTATGGTTTTTTTTTTAGATACGTTCGCTATCTAGATTTATCAGTAAACACAATTCATTTAAAGACAAAAATATGCCAATTGGTGGACGTGATAATGAAACGAAGAGATGATTTGTCTTTCCGGCAAGAAATTAAATTCCGTAATAAAATGGTCGAGTATTTATCCGATTGGATTATGGGAGTATCGCGTCAAGTATCTCCTTCATCAGCTGTTGATGTATCGACTATCACAAGGTACGTAATAATTCAATTTAAAATACTTCCATAACAGATTTAGGAAAAGAATTTATAATGCTGGTTTCTTTACTATTTATAAATTAGTAACGTAAAAGTACACAAGATAATTTTATGGAATTTCATTTTTTATAGTAGAGATTTGGATCAAGCATGCATGGAAGCTGTGGCCGGATTATTAAGCGGACTACCCTTACAACCTGAGGAGTCCGATAGAGGTGATTTAAACGAAGCTAAAAGTCAACTATTTTTAAAGTAAGAAATCAATAAATTCGAATAAAAATATACTTAAATCACGATTATAAAAATGAAAACTATTTTCAGGTATTTTACATTATTTATGAATTTATTGAACGATTGCGCGGATGCGAGCCAACGTTTAGAGAAAAATTCATCGTGGCAAGAAAACGAGGCTAATAAATTAAACGCGTTGAGAAGCGCCATTATCCAAGCCATTTCTAATCTACTTTCGGCCAATATAGATAGTGGTCTGATGCATTCTATCGGTTAGTGATCTATACTGGACCTGCATTAATGTTACGTAATTTTATTATTTATTTCAACTATGAACTTATTTCAGTGGCCACTCATCATGTTGCTGAACCTTATACCAAACGCGATATCATGATATCGGAGAATTTAATGGCTTTATCACCCTTCGCACCGACTGACTTTAGTTACAGTAAAGATACACAGAATCGAGCCGCGTTTATGGAAGTATTAACTAAAATATTACAACAAGGTGCTGAATTCAATATGTTGGCTGATTCCGTACTAGCAGATCGTTACGAACAACTTGTACAACTTATTACAATGATTAGCGATAAAGGCGAATTACCTATCGCAATGGCTTTAGCTAATGTAGTCACAACTTCGCAAATGGTGTGTTATTTTTACGACGAATTTTGAAAAATTTTCATGCTCAATGTTGATCTTTTTTTTTCGTTAATTTTTCAGGATGAATTAGCTCGCGTCTTTGTAACTATTTTTGAAGCCAAACATCTTTTATCGCCGTTGTTGTGGAATATGTTCTATCGCGAGGTCGAAGTTTCCGATTGTATGCAAACGTTGTTTCGAGGCAATTCTCTAGGATCGAAGATTATGGCATTTTGCTTTAAAATTTACGGAGCTAGTTATCTTCAGAATTTATTAGCTCCGTTGATACAGCCATTAATCGACGGAGAGGTAAAAAGCTTCGAGATTGATCCAGCGAGGTGAATAATTTTCATTGTTTTTTACAACGTTTTGAAATTTACGGTTCAATTTTAATTTTAATAGTTTTCTGATGTAGCTGATAACTTTATTATTACGGTACAATATTATTAATGACAGATAATGCGTCTTTCTAGAATGAATCCCAATGAAGACATCGACGAAAATAGAGAGAACCTTACGACGCTAACGCAGACTGTATTCGATGCCATAGTATCTTCAGGACCTTCATTTCCGTCACAATTACGCAGCATGTGTCATTGCTTATACCAAGTGTTGAGTAAACGTTTCCCTCAAGTACCTCATAGTAACGTTAGTAGCGTTGGAACTGTGATATTTCTGAGATTTATCAATCCAGCAATCGGTAATTTTTTTTTACGTTCATTCCGTCTGATCTATGAACTATCATTGATACGAATTCGAATTTACTTATGCTTACTTTTTTTTGCAGTATCTCCTCAAGAATCAGCCATAGTCAATGTTACCGTTCCAGCGCACGTGAAACGTGGTCTAATGCTGATGTCTAAAATATTACAAAACATTGCTAATCATGTCGAATTTAGTAAAGAACAACACATGATACCATTTAATGATTTCCTTCGACATAATTTCGAAGCTGGTAGAAGGTAAATAAGTCGCATCCTCAAGGAATCTATTCGTCAGGTTTTTCGATAACGTTATCAAATCCCTTTAGGTTTTTCATAAAAATAGCCTCAGATTGCGAAACCGAAGACCAAACACCACACTCGATGTCGTTCGTAAGCGACGTAAATGTTCACGCGTTACACCGACTTTTACACCATCATCAGGAGAAAATAGGCGAATATTTATCGAGTAGTAGAGATCAAAAAGCTGTCGGACGAAGACCTTTCGATAAGCTGGCCACATTGCTCGCATACTTAGGACCACCAGAACACAAATTTCCGGAATTACAGTAAGTTTGCTATACCTCGGTAGGATAGCGATATGAAAAAAAGAAAACCTAAATAATGCCAGTAGTAATGATATTTCGCGTAGATGGAGTTCCTTAGATTTGCCCGGCTTCGAGGGCACTATTGGGCAACCTTGGCTTAGCGCCGAAGAGTACAAAAGTATCAAAAACATGTATATTTTTTACCAATACGGGAATTCGAAAAATAACAATCCTGTTTTCTATTACATCGCTCGCAGGTTCAAGTAAGTTCAAAATGCCCTCCATTCGTGCATTATTTACCATTATAAACGTTAGTGAGTTTTCACTGTCTTGTAGACACGAAGAGGTCAGTAACGAGAAGTTCATGATGTACGTTATTCAGACCTTGGCTCCGTATCAGCATGCTCCGTGGGAGTTGTTCATCGATTTCACTCATACTGGTACTGAAAACCGATTTAGGTAAGCATTAGACTAAACATATATACATTTTTCACGTTTCAAAGAATACCAACTGCTGAAGGCAATATACTGTTATTAATAATAAACTGTGTTGGACGTTAATTAAACAAAAAAACAAAAAAAAAATCGTTGATCGAAATAATTTATACATAGGACTTCGTATTTGAAGAATTGGATGTGTTGCCGAGGTATCAATCGTAAAAATCTTGTATTCGCTTATGTCTATAATTGTAACGGATGGGTACGTGAATATTCGAAATTTCATGAAAGCATTTTAGCTCCAATCAAAGTAAATATGAAATTATTAACGCTGTTTTTTTTTTTTTTTTCATTTTCTTTCAGTTCTATATTGAAGTGTAATGCTTTATATTTTATTGTAGTACTATCGAAACATCGTGTTTATGGAATCGGTCGCTAAAATTGGCGAATACATAGCTCCAGATCAACAAAAATTACCGGGTGCTACTTTGGCTTTGGAAGAAGATTTGAAAGTATTTAGCGGTGCTTTGAAACTTTCTCACAAAGATACAAAAGTTGCCATAAAAGTATATTTATTTTAAAAATAATTACTTTGGTATTATAATTTGTCCATCAGTGTAATACAAATTATATTTAAATCCTTAGGTGGGTCCTTCAACTTTGCAAATAACTCACTTAGAGAAAACCAAGGTACTTTCACATTCGGTTCTGTTGAATGATGTGTATTACGCGGCTGAAATTGAAGAAGTTTGCTTAGTGGACGACAATCAGTTTACCGTTACCATAGTCAATGATGCAGCCCCTCTATCGTTTATCCATAACGATTGCGAAGTCATTGTACAATCAATTATTCATATCAGAAATCGTTGGGAATTAACTCAACCTGTAAGTTAAATCTAACAAAGTAAGATTTCAGCAATGATCTATAACTTTTTTTCACAATTAAATAATTAATTTTAGGAATCAGTTGTCATCCAGCATAAAATTAGGCCAAAAGATGTACCAGGAACACTTCTGAATATGGCATTGCTAAATTTAGGTTCCTCGGATCCTAATCTTAGGTCTGCAGCTTACAATCAGCTTTGTGCATTGACTGCTAAATTCGACTTGAAAATTGAAGGTCGCTTACTGGAAACTTCAGGTAAATTTTCTAGTTTAAAATTGATTTAATACAAATAATGTACTCGATTTTAATGTAGAAAATGTTTCGCGTAGGATTGTGTATTCCATCGAATAATACCATCTTCATCAAATCCGTTAGTGAAACTTTGGCCATAAACGAGACTCGATTGACTTTAGAATTTCTTGACGAATGTATTCAAAGTTTTCAGCTATCGAATATCGAGATGAAGCATTTATGTTTGGAGTACATGACACCTTGGTTAATGAATTTAGTCAAGTGAGTAAATTTTCAATTCAATCGTACGATACAATGATATCATAGATTATCTTATCAAATAATCGTATTTTCTTCTAATCCATTTTCATCCAATTTTTTTTTCAACAGATTTTGTAAATCAACTGATGAAACAAAAAAGACAAAAGTTATCCAAATATTAGAAAAATTGATATCATTAACAATACAAGAAGTGGAAATGTATCCTTCGATTCAAGCCAAAATATGGGGCAGTGTTGGAAAATTGAATAAAATATTTATTCGAGCGTGTTAAAAACCGACATCAAATCCGTTCAACGGTTATTTTTCCCATTTCAGGTATCCGAATTAATCGACATCGTTCTAGAATGTTTCCTCAAACGAAGTGCTGAAGCCAGAATCGGTTCACCAGTTGTTGAAATTCTCGCTGATACGGCCGTAGCTTTAGCTTCAGCCAACGTACAACTTGTTGCTAGAAAAATCATTACTAAATTATGTTTGGTTAGTGAAATTCCGTTATGTTTAAATAAAATATTCAACTCTATGAAATTAAAATTTTGAAAGTAATAAATCTGTAAAATTTTATAGCTTTTCGAAAAAAGTTGCGTACTTCCAACGCATAATTTGGAAAATCACGCTTTATGGGGAGATATCATGATATTATCGAGATACTTGTTGATGCTGTCGTTTAATAATTGCTTAGATGTTATTCAGTATTTACCATTTCTTTTCCACATTGTTACATTCCTCGTTAATTCCGGTCCTGTTAATATGAAAGCATCGATACATGGATTAGTAATTAACGTTGTACATTCGTTGTGTACTTGCTCTGAACCTACATTCTCAGGTAACAATTGAAACACATTCGAATAGTCGAGATTTTCTTGGAATTATTGTATTTTTATTTTATATTTATTTTTTGTTTTTAGCTGAAACTCAACGTGTATTGCAAATGAGCTTGGACGAATTTTCATTAAGAAAGTATTATCCATTATTTGGCATCAGTCAAGTGAAATCCGCCTCGGTAACCGCTTTTCGATATCATTTACGTCAGCCTGACGGTAGACCGAATGATATTAAATTTATCAACAAAGGGTGAGCGAATTCGATCATATTATTATCATTATTATATATTATGAACTGAAAATGTGAACAATTTCCTTTAAAGAATTGAAAAGAATAACAATGGACCGGATAACGAGCGTCTCAGTTTATCATCACTCGAAATTATCATCGACGCTTTACTCGAAATAATTGAGGTAAATAATACAAATACGCGTTCGGAAACAAGTAATTTTTATAATTAAATTTTAATTTTTATGCGATCTAGGCTTGCTCTAGAGATATTCCAAATTGCAACTGGTTACAAACGTGGACAGAATTAGCTCGGAATTTCGCATTCTGTTATAATCCAGCGTTGCAACCAAGAGCACTTATTGTTTATGGTGTAATTAGTACGTAAAATATAATAAAAAATTAATATTTTTCATATTCAATCCTACATTGATGTTTAAAGCTATGCTCTTGAGTATTTCAAGTAATGGAGGAATTTATTTTGGTTGTAGTTGCATGATTAATGGATAAAATGTTTCGGAATAAAATTTTCCATCGTTGACTTTTGAGAAATTTTGAAAACTCTCTTTCTTTATTTAAAAAAAAAAACAAAGTTTTCGAGTAAATTTTGGATAACTTTGGACAAAATTACTGATAAGTGAAGACACATATCAATTCTTGAATTTCGTTTTTTGAATTAAATAGAATTAATTTTCAAATATTTTAAAATTTACTAATGGATAATTTTATTTTAAAAGGTATATTGGTATCTCAAAACATTTTATCTATTAATGATGAAGCTTCAACTAAAATAAATTTTTACTGATAAGATACCTAAAGCATCCAACTTTGATCCAGAGCATACCCTTAATATTGATTAAACATTAATCTGGAAATTCTTATCATAGGTAAATCAATCAAAGATCATGATGTTCGGCAACTACTTAGAATACTCGTTAAAGCTTTAGAAAAATCAACCGATCTGACTTTGATAGAAGCTACGCTTGTGTGTTTGACTCGACTTCAACCTCTACTTAGACCGGTAAATAGTATTAAATGCTTTGTGATAAAACTAACTCCATTTCAATCCCATTATTTTCTTTTAATTTCTATTTTATAGGAATCAAGAATTCACGGTTTCTTATTTTGGATTGCCGTTTCTGTATTACAACTCTCAAACGAACAACTTTTCGAGACTGGATTAGCCTTAATAGAACAAAATTTACATATCTTAGATTCGCATGGAGTTTTTGAAGATAAAGTAAACATTTTTCAATTTTTGTGGAATAATCTAGTTTTCATTTCTATCGTGTACTTTACATAATTATTATATTTTCAGCCATTGGATGTATTCATGATGTCAGCCAGAGTACCCATCGAAGAATGGTATTTCCGGACAATGGACGGAGAAATAGGATTGAGCTTTAAAGGTATTTTCATCAATAAAACTTACGTTTTTATTTATGTGTTTTTAAAGTTGATAATTATTTACGTTGACTTGTTTCACGTACTCGTATTTCAGAAAATTTCCACTTCGCTTTAGTTGGCCATCTAATCAAAGGATTTAGGCATCCTTCAAGCGCAACCAAATCACGAACAGCTCGAGTACTAACATTTTTGCTATCGATTATCGCCAAACCTTACAAAAGAGATAAATTTGAAGTCTCTACCGAGAGTATTGCATATTTAACCGGTACATACACGTCAATTAAATACCATTGTACGAATAATCTATCCACTTTAGAAATTTCTATTCTTTTATTTTAAAATACCTTACAGCATTGGTGGCGGTTTCCGAAGAAGTGAGAAACAGATGCCGAATGAAACACGTGGAGACAAATTTTGAAAACGTTGATTCTGCTTTTCAACAAGTATTTATTAGCATTATTATTTGATAAATTGTATGCTAATCTGCGAAAGAGCTGCTTCTTTATGAAAATTATTTTTCAGCCGACTGATTTAATTAGTGACGCTTCCGTTAAGGGTGCAATCAACGGTGCATCAACAAAACGACAAAATTCGTGGGAATTATTAGATCAAAATTCTATCAAACAAGGTTGCCGACAAAATCAAGAGCAAACGGCAACAAATGCAGCAGCGAATACGGGAGCCGTTTTTAAGAATAAATATACTTTAGAGGATCATTTATACTATGAAAAAGTATGGAAAAGTTTGGATCTGGGAATGGGACCACCACAACCACCACCCAGACCTCCTCAAAGATCATCATCATTGTCCGGCCAAAGCGCTCCGCTTTCCGAACCAAAAGTAAGCATAATTTTATGTTGATAAACTACTGGGCAAGTCGTATACCTAATAATGTTTTTCATTGATTAAGGTTCGAAGTGATCGTGCTTCCGTTTCAAATGAAAGTAATATTTTACTCGATCCTGAAATAATTACTGATAGCCGAATGCAAGTGTTAACTTTAACTATATTATCTACTTTGGTGAAGTACTCTACTGATGAAGCTGAAATGAGAATTTTATATCAATATCTGGCCGATGGGTCGATTATGTTTTCCAAAGTGTTTAGAGTAATGTAAGTTGTCGATTTGATGACTAAAATTTGGACTAGTATGTGACATAGTTTTAAAATAATTTAATTTTATTACGGTGCATATTTTTTTTTTTTTTTTTTTTAGATATAATATATTAGATGCGAGATTAACAAGCATTTTGCAAAGTTGTCACGACCAAGTATTATTGAATTCGGTTCAAAGTATTATACATAATATGATAGCTTGTGAAGATACCAGTCAAGATCATTTGTATTATGTGCATTCTTGCGGATTTGGTGGATTATGGAGATTCGCTGGCCCATTTACCAAAGGAAAAGTGAGAAACGCGATTTAATTATTTTTACTGGAGAAATAAACTCAAACGTAATTTTCTATTACTTTTCTTTAGACCAATCCTCCACCAATGTTATGCAGTGAATTATTTGCTAATTATGTAGAAGCTATTGTTGAAACGATTTTACCAGCTGAAGAAGTAGATACCGGTATTTCTTCCGATCCGTCTACTACTGTATCATTGATAACGTTAGCTTCTCCTATTGATAAAGGTGAATTTTGCTTCTGATTAAAATATAAGTTGAAACAACTTGACTTTGTTTTTACCGTAGAATGTGATACGTTATTATTCTTACAGTGAAAAATGTTAATTTTCTTTTTTGTTATTTTAAATACAGAACACAATTCCTCTTAATGTGCGCTGTGCAGTCCGGTGATTTTTTAGAAGATCTGATTATGTAAATGCATTTACTTATGTGTATGTTTCTTAACAAAGTTAAGAAATTTGTTTTTAATGACTTACTCAAATTTTAACGTTTATTATTTTGTTCTGTTGTTTCACTATTCTACTCTTTTTTTGTGTGTGCGTTTGTTCATTTACCTATTTTTATTTTTGTTAGCTTATTTACACCCTGAATTTTATTTTTCCTTCCCTTTTGTATCGTGTTCTCAAGTTATTATTCTTCCTATAATAAATTGCTTGATTTTCGTTAGAGTGATATTTATTTCAATTTGGCTGAGGTTGCCGATGAAGAACAAATGTTTGGTTAAATTAAAATGGGTACTTTGGATGTTTATAAAATCATCGTAAAAATCGATGCGTCGTTATTACGAATACAGTGTTAATGATACTCATGTCATTTACATGAAATGGTTTCATATAACGGAATATTTTTCAATACGTATTCCAATGATTAATATGGCACAATGGATCAAGTTCTAGTCTTCAATTCAACTGTGCAAAAATTTATGCTGCATTGGATAAAATATTGTTCAGGATGCAAGTCTGTAAAAGATAAAAATAATTTTAGCAGTAATCAAGATTGGTGTAAAGAATGCAAAAGTAATCTTATGAAAAAATATTATGAGGAAAATATAAATCATCATAGAACTACGGTTCGAAAAAATTATGAGAGTAAACAAGTAAAAACAGTTTGTGAATGTGGAAGAACTATTTATTTAGTTTCTCTCAAAGCACATTTAAAAACAAAAATACATATGCAAATGTTAGAAATGATACAACAGATCAAAAAATAATTTTTTTATTAAAAAAATTTTCTTAATAAATAAAAAAATAATTTTGCTAAGAAAAAATAAAATAAAATAAAAAAATGGATAACAGAAATCAAATCACAATAAATGTTATAAAAAAAGTGAATGGAAGAGAGTCTACAAATATTGGTTCATGGATTCCATTTTTAAAGTGCATAATTTTTATGCAAATAAAACTACAAGACAAATAGAACACTATTTAAAAAACTATAGGATTTGTATAACTTTCAGAGGGAAGGAAGTAAACTCAAAATTGAGAGATCTATATTTCATATTGTTACCAAAATTAACTCAATCCAGATTACCTGATCCAAATATATTGGAAATTACTTTCTTATTGACAAAGAAAGAAATAAATACATGGCTTACTGGAACTCCATTCAAGTTTGAAGGTAATAATGAAGATATATATGGATCAAATAGGAGAGTAAAATATGACTTAAAAATGAGAAATTTTGACCTAAAAATTGAGAAATCTAGAGTTGTGTGGAAATAAAAATAAACAAACAAAAAATGATATGTTGAATGTAAATACTTTTGTATCTCTATCTACGAGTAATATAAAATAAATTGAAAAATAAATATCACAATCAATAAAAATATTTAACTCTATAATTGTCATGCGATTTAAAAAAAATAATAAGAACTCGTTAAATTCCATTCAACAGGTTAACGATGATCGATAACAATATTATAATACTATAATGAGTATAAATCAGCTAACACTTTTATTTTTACGTAATTGATGGAGCTAAAACACCACTAGATCGAAGACTGTCAATTCCACCATGCAACGAACATACTTTGACAAACTCAGCAGCAGTCAAATAACGACAAGTCTATGGATAAAATATTTTGCATAATTATTAATACGAAAAATACTTCAAAATAAAACAAAAGCTGTGAACAAAATTATACTGAACTCACTTCAGAGGTTTCAGGAGGTTTACTGCCAACTACAACAATCATCTTACTTCTATTCTCCATCAAAATACTCAACTCTGGACCAGGAGATATGCCATCACAAATATTACTTTTAGTAAAATCTATCGATTCGTAAGGTATGTTTATACTTCCACGGATTGCTTTCTCGGCAAATCTAATTTCGAAAATATTTGTATTCAAGTTACATGCGAAGACATCTTTTAATGTAAGTCATCAAAACGGTAATACTAACTTTATATTACTTCTACAGTCGACAACTAAAAGAGTAGATCTGGTATCGGAATTGTACAACGTTAAAAAATCAGTAGAACTGATTCGAGGATTAAACTCTAGTTGAATTTCTTTCAGCGCTTCATCGGTTATAATCTTCGAAAAGATAAACGATTAAGAATTAACAATGAATTTGAGATTTCCTAACGTAACGTACAGAAGATAGAGCGTACAAACGAAGAATCGTAATTCGAATTTTGTTGATATTTACGATGACTGATGCTTTTTGGAGATTCATTGAATAGTTTTGATGAATCTTGGACACACTGTTGAATATCCACCTCTGTAGAAATTCAGGTTGTGTAAACAATATTTCAAATTAAAAAAAATCGCAATACCGATTGCATTTTAGTTACCTGGTAAATCAGAAAATAATAAAATGCACTCGTTGAATCCCGACGATAATAAAGTATCTCTCAGCTGTTGTAAAATAGCCAATCCTACAAATAACGGATAGGAAGCGTCTCCTAGTAAAAGTCTATCCCATAAATGGAAGATTTTATGCAATGGAAATACATCTACAAAAACAATTATTCAATAAATGATACGGATTTGCTTACAAGCGACAATTTCTGAATAATTGGTACGTACGAGAAAACATAGTTAAAAACCATGGAATGGCGAATAATTCTGGTACAAAATTAATATCGTGTAAATGATTGGCTAGTACAGGATCGTGAAATGCAATTAAATGTGAAAATTTCGTCAAGTATTCTTTAATCACTGCGGAGTTATCCTTGAGGAAAAAATTGCACAGGTATTTGGGAATGAATAACGAAAAGCAAGCATACGCTCGGGCTGAAAAAATTCCGAAAACATTCATCTGTATTGTAAAGTTGAAACGCTTTAGAAATTAACACGTAATTTTAAGAAAAAAAATTCTTGAAAATATTTACCTTCATTATTGAAATTCAAGTATAAAAATGGTGCACAAAGTGAATCTAAACCTTGCCAATATACATATTGTTGATTACTGACAACCCAAGCCTTTAGAATTCTTTTTAATTTCAAATGTCCAGTTTTGGACGATAATAATTCGTTGTATTGATGGCAACGTGGTATGTCAACTTCAATCTAAGAATTTATGGACATTTTTACTTTTTTCTCGAGCTTTAAAATATTTCACATAGGATACTGACTTGTCTATCAGTAGGAGTCGGGGTTTCTTTATCAACTGTAATATATTAACTTTCTAGATCACCTTTTACGCCAAGCAGAGCGGCCCAAATTTCACCTCTGAAAAAAGGGGGTATATCTTTGCTAGCTTCTAAACATAATTGAGCAGCTGTGTAAGGGTAACCCTGTAAAAAAAAGGGGTTACTTTACAAATGTTCACACATTAAACACCATGCAAGGCATAACTTACTTGTAATAGACGTTTATACAGAACGATTCGATGAAATTGATGCTCAGTATCTCTTTCTCTTATCACTAAGGGAAGATTTTCAGAACTTTTTTCAACATTGAGAAAGTTGTCGATGAGATGCGATCTATAAGAACACCCTCATTACGTAAAATATGCATACTATTGCATATTTTCGAAAAAAATGTAATCGTTGTTCAAATACAAACCGTGTTTCGATTAATGGATAATACGCGTCGATACTAATATGATGCAACCTGGCTAGTAAAGCATCTAATGGTAAAGGGATCACTTTCAAATCTAACATAGAAGCAGAATCCTTGATATGGCCGAATGTCATTCCTTCCAATAAAATTAAACTGCAAAAATTCATTGTATTTATAAATCAAGCAGTATCCTTTACATATTGAGTCACTTGTAATTCTTACTTTGGCATCGATAGTATGGGAGGTTTACTTTTAATAAAACCATTGCGTTTCAATTCCGAATGTGCATCTCCACCGGCCAAACGCCATAAATGGTATAATTCTTGAAGATCCCAACTATCTAAAGGATGATCGTGACCTTTCGACGTTTCTAATCTGTATTGTCATATTATAAATAAATAAATATTTTTTTATAATAAATCGCTAAGTTAAATAAGTAATAGTTTACTTATTGAATTCGTCAAATACAGGATCATTCATTTCTTTGAATAGTTCGTGATTTAATAAATTCTCTGGAATAGGCCTTTTTCCACAATTGATTTCTAAGCACGATTCAATAAAATTTCTCAATCGAGAATCCATTTCCTGATTACGAATGAAATAATTATTATAAACACTCGATGTTATCGGAATTAACTTGAATGAATTTTCAGATGGAAAAATAACAATAACGGAAGAATCAAAAGATAAGATACTTCAATTATATTTTGCATGTTAAAATTTTACATGCTGTTTACCAACCTGGTAAATATGCAAGCAATCTGATTCACGAGCCAAACGTTCAAGTATGTTGTCGCAATAAATAAGAGATAAAACTTTTCTGAGACATTGACTAAGTTTCAATTTTGGCCACAGTGATTTTTGAAAAATTAATTCAGTCATAACCATACCCAAAGACCATACGTCTACTTTAGGACCGGAAACATAATCAGGATTTGATGACGATAGTAATACCTCTGGAGCAGTATACTTTACAGAGCTGGAAAAAGTTCATAGTTATAAAATTCAAAATATCAAACAAACCGTGATTAAACTTACCCGATAGGAAATTCTACATCTTTACCGCCATCGGTCATGTGATACAATCCATAATTGAACAATTTCACGTTTCCTTTTTCATCAAGTAATATATTTTCTGGCGTCAACATACGATGAACTAAACCAAATTGATTTAGATAAGTTAATCCCTTCAAGATTTGGTAGGCTATTTTAATAAGATCATTTTCATCTTCTAGACGTAAATTTCTTTCGTAGAATTGTACAACGATCAATAAACGTTCTGTAAGAAAGTACAAACAGAAATGGATAAGACTGAGTAGCTTTAAAAATTACCTTGTGATCATACCCACCGTGCTTTCCTCGAATGAAATCTAAATATGAGGCAAGATTGTCGTGTTTTAAAATCTTCAGTATTTGAGACCTTCCGAGAATACCAATCGATTTTGGAGTTAAAGGTAATCCATTACTGCCACAAATTTCTCCTGTATGTCTGAGGGCAAATAATGTTTGAGCACCGAATTTATATTCAATAGATACTTTAGTCGGCATTACGAGAACTGTCTATAACATGATAAGTTTTCAAACTGCCATCAACACATTCCGGTTGATAATTTTGCGTTCTTATAAGAGAATACGAAAAGGACAAAATTAGGTAAATTACAGTATAGTGAACTGTATCAACTTTGAATACCCGAAAAATGTTGTATTATAACATTTTTTTAAAATTAATATAATTTTCGTTTGTCTGTTATCATTATTTTATTGGACCGGGATAGAATTTTGATCTTTGAGATTTTGATTCTATAAATTATGGCAACATTGTTTGTTGCAAAAACAAAACTATGGGCAGAAAAAGAAAAGAGATCCATAATTTTCAATTTCTGAATGTGATTGGTTGAAGTCATGAAATCAAGGAGTTTTTCTCTTTTTTTTCGTGATTTAGTTCGAGTAAGCATCCATATTCACGTTGTCTTTTGATTTTAAACTTCGAGCCATTTTTTTATGAATCGCACTTCTCCCTTTTCTGTTCAATTACGCGAGTAAAAAAAGTTATTGTAAAATTTTAAACGATACTCCTCTGTTTCATTATAGTTGGAAATTGGGGATATCTTTGTGCATCGTTTCGTTTATCAAATGTCATCTGCGATACAGTACAATTCGCATTGAAATTTTAAAATGGCAACAATGTAGTTTTTCCGTGAGTCGTTCAACTCAGCGCCCATCCATGACTACAAGAGCGGTGTGCCAGAACAAATCTTAACTAAATTTTCTTTAAATTATGTTTGAAACATGGTCATCGTTGTGCGTTTAGATTTAGAATATCGTTGTGGAATAGAACAATAATTTGTAATTTATTTTCTGTAATTTGTGTATAGTTAATTTTAAGTTTTAGGTAACCCAATTTCAACTTCATGTTCATGTTACATCGGATATCGGGTAAAACTTGACGCTTCAAATATTCATTTTTGATGTTTCGTTTTTCCAAAACTCGAATAAAAATGTTGCATTTCTACGTATTCGTTACGAGTAATGATTTTAATTTTCATTTGTAGGATATAAATAATCAAATACGGACTGTTATCTCACGAATGAGTTACTGCTTTGCATATTGCTGAAACATCGTGTTATGCTACCATGTCTGCGAAGCAAAGCGTTTTGTTGGTATGTGTACTGGTAAAAATATCGTTCATTATTTGCTAAGAACTAGACGAAAATCAGTTGTACGTGTTTCATTACAGGATACCAAATCGGCCCCTCATTTTGAGGATAAATGGCCTAACATGCGACCCATAGTATTGAAACTCTTACAGCAAGAACCTGTTACCCAGAACGAATGGCAAGAGTTGTTTTATTCGGTACATTTAGTATGTTTATGGGACGATAATGGAGGTGCGAAAGTAAAGGAGGCGCTAAAGGAGGATATATCGAATTTTATCAAACAAGCTCAAAAAGTTCGTTTCTTTTCGGTGTTTTAATGTGTTTCTATCGGTCACGTGACATCTAACGATGCGATGTTTGCCACTGTAGCGAGTACTGTCACATCAAGAAGATCAAGCTTTGCTGAAAGCTTACATCGCTGAATGGCGTAAATTTTTTGCCCAATGTGATTATTTGCCAACTCCTTTTCGTCAGGTTGAAAATGCAAATAAATCCAACACTGGATTTCCAACTAGAAAAAATGTAAAAGATAACGACACCATTGTCAGAAAAGTAGGTGAAATGAATGAATGAATTGTTGGTGATTTCGGTAACACGCCGAGTACTGATCTGAATTTTTTTTTTTTGCAGCTTATGCTTGATACGTGGAATAGTAGTATATTTCAGGATATCAAACAAAGACTTCAAAATTGTGCCATGAAACTTGTATACGCTGAAAGAAATGGCGAAGCTTTTGATTCTCAATTGGTCATCGGAGTTAGAGAATCTTACGGTGTGTACTAAATACATCGATGTATTAGGAGTCATGCAATTACGAATATAATGACGATTTAAAATTTGTATTGTGTAGTCAACTTATGCTCAAATACTGACGACAAGTTGTTAATTTATCGAGAGAATTTCGAAAAAGCGTATATAGAAGCGACTGAAGATTTTTATAGAATAAAAGCTCCCGAGTATCTGAATACGAACGGTGTTGATAGTTATATGAAGTATGCCGAAAATAAATTGAAAGAAGAGGAATTACGAGCTCAAAAATATTTGGATGCCTGTGGCGGATCAGTCCAAGTTGTAGTTATTTTTCGAATAAAATAGTAATTTAAATGCTGTGCATCTTTACATTTTGTTTTCGTTTTACGGTTTCAGCTACTCGACTGTTGTGTCAGAGTATTGGTGACTGCGTTTAAAAATACCATTATTGCCGAATGTCCAGGGATGATCAAAAATAATGATACAGAAAGTAAACACGTTACTTTTGTTTTTCATATATGTAATGCGAATTTTCATTTGAATTTATTTTTGATTTTAGAGCTGCAATTAATGTTCAGGCTGATTGATAGAGTTAACGATGGTATAGAACCTATGCTAAACGATCTAGAACAACATATAACAGATACAGGTTTAGCTGATATGATAGGTGCTGCGAACGTAATTACTCAGGTATGAACGATGTGGATTTTAATCATTCAAATAAGATTGCTAATTCTTCACAATCATCATTTTAGGACTGTGAAAAATACGTAGAACAGTTATTAGCTTTATTCAATCGGTCTAGCACACTCGTAAAAGAAGCATTCAACAATGATCCTCGATTCCTTACAGCTCGTGATAAAGCATTTAAGACGGTCGTCAACGATACTAGCGTTTTCAAATTAGAATTACCTACAACGAAACAGGTATTGCAGGCTCAAATTTTAAATTTCGCGTTTATGTTTAATTTTAAATGTGAAATAACGCAATTTGGTCATTTTTGTAGGGCGCCAATGTGAAATTTATACCAGAATCCAAATGTCCTGAATTACTCGCTAATTACTGTGATATGTTGTTACGTAAGACTCCAGTTAGTAAACGGTTGACTTCTGACGAAATTGAATCTAGGTTACGCGATGTGGTTAGTACCAGTTGGATATTTTTGTATTTTTACTGTTGAATTGGGAAAGAAGCATTAGCAATAAATTGTTCTAGCGGTTACATTTTTGAGTTTGTAGTAATTTTGAAAAGAAAAAAATTTATTGCTATTATGTTTCGTGGTGATTTTATTTTTTCAATCGTTTCAGCTTCTAGTCTTGAAATATGTACAGAATAAAGACGTATTCATGAGATTCCATAAAGCTCATTTGACACGTAGATTAATCTTGGACTCGTCGGCTGATTCTGAAAAAGAAGAAAATATGGTGGAATGGTAATTGCTTACTAGTTACATGTAAAAGTACCATCGGCTAATTTACATCTAATCAACATTTTGATAATTTTCAGGTTACGAGAGGTTGGTATGCCGGCCGATTATGTTAACAAGTTAGCTAGAATGTTTCAAGATATCAAAGTTAGTGAAGATCTTAATCAGCAGTTTAAAGAACAATGTAAAAATATCAAGGGCAATATCGCCGGTAAATACCTTCAAATTGGCGAATTCAAGCTGTTCGTATTCCGCCCCCCTTTCTAATTCGATTAAATTTCAGATACAATTAACATTAAGATATTGAATGCCGGAGCGTGGGCGCGTAGTAGTGAACGTGTAACCGTCTCTTTACCCTTAGAGTTAGAAGACTTTATACCCGAAGTGGAAGATTTCTATAAGAAGAAACATAACGGACGTAAATTACAATGGTATCATCACATGTCCAACGGAACCATCACATTTAATAACAACGTCGGTAAATTCGACCTGGACGTTACTACTTTCCAATTAGCTACGTTATTCGCCTGGAATCAGCGTCCAACCGATAGGATCTCGTTTGAAAATCTACATTTGGCCACAGAGTTACCTGATCCCGAGCTGAGGAGAACTTTATGGTCGTTAGTAGCTTTTCCTAAGATTAAAAAACAAATCGTCCTGTACGAACCTGAAGTACAGACGCCTAAAGACTTCAAAGAAAATACAGTGTTTTGGATCAATCACGACTTTAGTTTAATTAAAAACGGTAAACCTCAAAAAAGAGGTAGAATTAATTTAATCGGTAGATTACAACTGTCGACCGAGAAAAGTCAAGAGGAAGATAATGATAGTATCGTTCAGCTTAGAATTTTGAGAGTTCAAGTAAGCTTTTTCCAACTCTTATTACTTATCAAATCAAAATACGATTTTTCATTCAATATGTTCTATCTTCTTTGTACTTTTAGGAAGCCATAATTCAAATTCTGAAAACACGTAAAAAGTTATCCAATGTTCAATTGCAGAAAGAACTTATAGATATTTTGAAAAACATGTTCTTACCGAGTAAGAAAATGATCAAAGAACAAATTGAATGGTTGATCGAACATCGATACATGAAACGAGACGAAGACGATATTAATACGTTTTTGTACATCGCCTGATTTATGTTGTAAAGTAAAGTGAACGAGTAAAAACGAAACATGTATACTCCGTAGTGTAACGGTTAATGAGCGATGTATTTAAGACGATTATAAAATTTCATTCTGTTACCCTATAAGTATGTTTCTTTTTTTTCTCAATTTTTTATATTTTATTGTGTTTTCATAATTGTTTAGGCAGTCGCGCCAATATTTTATATTCTTTCGTTCTTTCCTGTTTGTTTATCGTATTTATATTAATTCTGGTGATTGTACAGTTTCGTATTGTTTTTTTGATAGGTGATTTACATTTCTTGAGATTATTTTCGTATAATCTTTTTCGCCTTTTTTTTTTTCAAATTTTATTTTTTATCATAAACTCATTCATTTTGAAGGTAACTAATTTAAGCCTGTTGAGATTTTATCTGAATTTTTCAAATACAACTTACTTGTTTATGATTGATTTAGATCCGTTATTATTTGAAGTAATTGATTTGATGGTTCAATTTTTGTTTTAGCCAAAAAAAAAGTTTCATAAATAAATCATTTTTTTAGCATTTTTAAATTCAGTTAAAATTATACTCTCGTGAAAATACGATGATATTTTATAACAAATAACCAATCTAATAGTGATATTTTATTATTGCAAATGTTACTATCATCCTTACAGCGATAACAATTACATTCACATCACAAAAGAAGGCACATATTATTTTGCTTAATAAATAACTAAGTATTAAAAAGAACATGAATATATAGCTCAAAAATACTGTAATAGCTGACGAGTTTTACCAACATAAGGCTACGTGATTGTCATAGATATGGTGTTCGCAAAAAAATTTAAAAAAACGCGAAAATACGACCGTTTCAATGTAAATAAAAAAATGAATTAAAAATTTTGCGTTTAAAAAATAATAATTAAATGAAAGTTACGGCGCAGATCGTCGTTAACAACAACACAATTCGAACACATACAATATTAAGTACCTTTTTCGTTCCGATCAAAGTATTTATACTTATTTAAATTAAAACCTGAAAAAAATGCGTAATTAAAAATAATTATTGAAAAATTAGCACCTTAATACCCCATATTGTTATTTTATAGTTTTAATACGAGCATCAACTTTGCCCTCCCACAAAGGCAGTACACGATGCTCATCTGTAATTTCCTCTTGGACGGCTCCTAAATCTTCACAAGGCGTTATGAAAAAGTATCTAAAAAATAAAAATTATATCTTGTTAGAAATTGAAGCAGAAAAAAAAAATTCAGCCTGATTTTCATGAAACATTAGCATTATGTAGACTTTCCCAATCGGTGGTAGGGGTAGGAAGTGATTTTAAATTGTATAATTTAGACCATCAAAGGCTACATTTAGAACCCCGCTAAATAATCTACAAGATATCAACCACAGCTCGCGTCCTCACTTCGCTAGGGCAACTCGCAAAAAAAAAAAAACCATCAAAAAACTACTACTTTTTCAGATCTTTGAAGAGGTTCAAATGAGGCTGAAAAGACAAAAAAACTAAAAGGTGCATTTTAAGACCTATACTTAAACTATATATCAAATTATAACTTTCTATCTCAATTCAAAATCAAAATATGAAAAACCTGACCAAAAACCATATTTCTGTGCAGTAAACGAGTGAAATAGACCTGAAAAGTCGAAACCCTAAAAATGCACATCTATGACCTCTATTTGGATGAGAGATAACAGAGGAACAGCCCTTTTTCAAGGTCAAATAAAGTAATTCCCCACACAGTATCTCCTCCAATCGATTTTTGGTTACATTATGCAACTTTGGATTCTCTACCGATTGGCTTAACAAGGAACAATTATTTTAATTTTAACCCCCTCCATAGCCAAATTTGGGTGCAATTGAATTTTGACCCGAACTCATCCCAACTCCAGAATATCAAAACCACCGCCAATCTACGTCTATTCCCCAAATTTGATCAATTTTGGCCGGTGTTGAGCTGAGCAAATAATTTTTTAATTCTGAGGGGAGGGAAATTAGAAAAAATTATCTGACATGGGTAAAAATGGTCGTAATGGTCTTCTAGGACCCCAAAACGGATATTTTTGATATTCCCCCTTCATTCGCCATAGGTCGATAAACCGTAAATGCCTGGTTTTCGTAGACAATATGTCATAAAATTAGGCTAATAAGAAAGAAAAAGCATCGCTTAGCCCGATTTTCATGAAATTTTATAATTGGATGATTTGAAAAACAGCGATACCTTTTCCTGATTAGTGGCACAAGTAAAAGGGTCCAATGAGGATAAAAAGTCGTCACTGCAAAAAGACATATCTAGGACCTATACTAAATCTATGCTCTAAATTTTAACTTCTTAGCTCAATTTAGAGTGAAGTTATGCGAGGAATAAACTCAAAACAAAAGAAAAATAGACTAAAAAACTATATTTTTGAGATTGTGAGGGGGTACAATGAGGCTGAAAAGTTCAGACCCTCAAAAGGCTCATCTGGGGTTTCTCTTCCTACTAAATATACATAGCTAATTTCAACTTTCTAGCTTAATTTAGAGGGGAGTAATGCGAGGAACAAACTTAAAAAATAAGAAAAATCAACCAAAAAACCACATTTTTGGGGCTGTGACCTGTGAGGGGATGCAATAAGGGTGACCTGTGAGGGGATGCAATAAGGCTGAAAAGTTTTGCCAAAAGGCATATCTAGTTTCATGTACATATCAATTTTTAACATCTTGGGTCAATTTGATGGAGAGATAGGGGAGGAAAAGCCCTTTTTTGAGGTCGAAAAGAGGAAGCCCCTCATCTTTCCTTTTAATTGGCCTATAAGGGTGATGTTTGGGTACATTATACAACTTTGGATTCTGTATCGATTGGTTCAAAAAGGAACTATTTTTATAATTTTAGCTCCTCAACACCCCTCCCCCAAATTTGGGCATAGCTGAATTTTGACCCAACGCCAACTTCACTCAAGAATACCAAATGTAACCCATTTTGATCGGTATCAAGCTGAGCAAATGATTTTTGGTTTAGTGAAGAGGGAGGATGCGACAAATGAATAAATATCTGACATGGCCAAAAATCGTCATAACGGTCTTCTAGGACCCTAAAACGGATTTTTTGCACACCCCCCCCTCACTCGCCGTAGTTTGTTAGATAGTAATGGCCTGGTTTTCATTGGAAATATGACATGGAGAATAAGACTAAAAACCAATCGAAAAAGTACATTTTCAGGAGCTGTGAGGGGATGGAATAGGGCTGAAAAGTTGAAACCCCTGAAAGACACATCTAGGACTTACACAAAATCTAAATACCAAATGTCAACTTCCCAGCACAATTTAGTGGGGAGATATGCGAGAACAAACTCAAAATATACGAAAAACAGCCCAAAAACCAGATTTTCGAGGCTGAGGGAGAATAATAGGTTTGAAACGTTGAAATCTCTAGAAGCCATATCGACGGCTCCTATTAAATTTATATACCAAATTTCAACTTTTTAGCTCAATTTGAAGGGGAGATAGGAAAGCAACAGCTCTATTTCAAGGTCAAAGAGGGGGAAACCCCTCATATCACCCGTCTTGATTGACCCACAATGCTGATTTTTGGATATGTTACACAACTTTAGATTGTCTATAGATTGGCTCAATAAGGAACAATTTTTGCAATTTTAGCCCCTTAGCATCCCCTCCTCCAAATTTGGGCAACACTGAATTTTGACCTGAAGTCATTCCCACTCCTCAAGTTCGACGCCAATATAAGCCTATTTTTCGAATTTGGTCAATATCGATCTCAGAAAATAATTTTTAGTTTTGGGGAAAAAATAATAAATATCTCACATGATCATAAAATGGTCGTCAAATGAATTTTGTAAGTATCTCCCTCCCCCCTCCCTTAACCAGCATAAGTCGATTAGATCGTAGTAGTCTGGTTTTTTCTGATAAATGACATAGAGAATCAGGCTGAAGAAATATGTTAGAGAATATCGTTTCAATGACGTACCTATAACTGCCCTTTTTAGGCATAAATTCTTTGAATTGTTTCAACGTAATTCGATTTCCGGGCACTTTAACGCGATATGGCATTTTTTCATCACTGAAATTGTATACAACTGTGGTATACGCGTATTCTTCGACTCTTGGTTGGATATTTTCCATTCTAGACGAATGTTTCGTGTATGCTGAAGTGTTTGATTGGCCTAGGGAAACATTGTCGGACCTAAAAAAAAAATACGTTTAGAAACTTCAAACTTGATATGATTTGTGCATGCTATCAACGTTGTAAAGAAAGTTTTTTTTTTTTACCAAGATGGTGATTTTTTTTTCTGCCTCATTTCGTTACGAAGTTTACGTGTACGCTCTTCCTCCACCTGAGCGTATGAGTCAACGGAATGCAAGGAGTTCATCGACACAGACGGAATATCGTTAATGTAATTGTGACGGTCTGAAATTATGAAATCGATATCAGCCAAGTTGCTCGACTTTTTTTGTTTTGAATAAAATAATAAATACGATCGTTACCTCTGTAACTCATCATGTTGAAATTATATTTGTTACGAATATCTCCTTCACCAACATGATTCATCCTGTGTTTGTCTCCCTCACCGGAATGGCTTATTCTGTATTTATTTCCTTCGTTCATATGGCTCATTCTGTATTTGTCTCTTTTTTCGTGCATCCTATTCAGAAATCATAAATTAAGCACACCAAGTTCAAGTATATTAATTTCTCCATTGACGAATCCTTAACCGGATAGAAAAGAATAAAATAGTTCCAGACGAAAGCATTACTGTCGAATAATGGAATTCTTCATCGTACTAAGCAGAGCTCAATACTACAATAAAATTTTAATATCGAAAAAATATCTCTTACTTTTCATTATATTGAGCGTACTCGTCTTCGGACATCATACCAGTACCACTGTCTGCCAGCGTTTGTCTACTAGCCCAAGTTTCATTTATTTTACGAGGTTGGTGACGATCAGATGGAACGTAATCCGAATCTCGTCTTGTATCGTCGCTATAGTACCCAGTACCAAAACCAGAATCCGAAGAAAATATCGAGTACATATCCTTCAAAAAAAAAAAAAAAAAAAAATACTGTTCAGAAAAGAACTAAAAGCTACATTAACAAAGCTTTGTTGCGATTACTTACTTTACTCCTTCTGCGCACCGGTCCGGTCCCGTTATAGGGATGAGGAACCATGTATGATTCTTTATACATGGAAGGATTTTTGGCCAGAGCATATTTTTTGCTGTCTGAGTATTTATGAAGCTCATAATTACCAGAAGCATCCTTCTCGTCTGGCAGGACTCGGTCGATATGTTGATCTACAAGAAATCAGCCGTTAATATTACATTTCTTCCAAAATGTTTAAATCTAACTGAAAAAAAATTTCAATACCTAAAATATCCTCATAATTATTATCTTCAACCTTTTCTGAGATTACACGCGCTAAAACATCCCTTAGAGGGGGAATCTCATCTGGTTGGCTTCTGTATTCTTTGGTCTGAAAACCGAATTTAGGTTACGAATAAATAATCATAAAGAATACGTATAAACGAGTAGTTGACCAATTGAACATACTCTATCTTCTTCTTCGTTTTTAACCTTTTCTAGTCTTTGCATGAGAACTTTATAAAATATTTCTGGTTCCGGTGGCTTAGCGTGTTCCAATAGAGCTGAATCGACCACTCTACCGATTGGTTTACTTTGAAAGTGCGTACTGCGACGTTGTTCGAAAAAATGCTTTTTACAATCGTGATTACTACGAGAACTTGATTTATTCCTATGAAAATCAAATCACCATTATAAATATAAACTCGATAAAAATGCAATTAAAAAAGTAATATTTAACATACTTGTTTTGAAGTTTTTCTGCCTGATAGGCAAGAAAATTTGGATACATTTCTGTTTTCATCTTTTCTTCGATATCTCGACAAATATCATTGAAAATATCCGCGGGGAGTGGTCTACCACGCTTATTTTCTTCAAAATGAGCCATGATCACGTCCCGTTTATGTTTATCAACGTCAAACAAATTTTCGAGAATAAAAGAACTATAAAATGAACACGATTAGTTACACAGTTTAACGTAAAATTAAGGTAATAAAATAAACTGCACGAAATTTACTTGAAAAAAACTCTCAGCTGGACTTGATTTTCAAAAGGATCTTTCGACACTCCTTTACATGCGAAGAGGAATCTCAACATTTGAAAATGATTCGTATTGGATTTTTCTAGAAACTTTTGGAAAGCTTTTAAACCGCTTTTGCTGTTCAACAGCGACAATAAGTTGTTGGCCCATTTTGTGTTTGTAGCTGGTTTCAACGAATCATCTTCAGAAAATGAATCTCCGCAACAACTAGATCCTTCTGGTTCGTACCCAAAAGGTGCTTCTAAATCTAAACAAAATATTTTCATTGAATATTCCGATGCACAAATCACACGATATTCAATCAACGTGAACAGGAATCGTACCGGGATCATGAGGTAGTTTGTTTAAAACAATCGGATACTCCGCATTAGATGGTGGAGTTGAAGACATCATTTTCAAATATATAATAAATTATAATAAGGATAACTGCCGTAAAACATTGTATTCAACAAAAACTAGAAACGCGAAGACCTTTAACATAATAAAAATGAAAACTTTGGTAACATTGCACAGTAATATAATCTATGTTCAACTATCGAAGTAATATAGTCACTAAAAACTACCACATCATTTCACTACTAACGTTCACGAACAACTAAATTTTTGCTTTCTAAAAACATCCCTCTGTACGTCGAAATGAAACTGCCGACAAAACGTTTCAGAAAGTCTCATGTCATTTTTATAGCATGCTTTTAGTATCCCGGGGACCGAAACAAAAGAACAGACAGGGATAGAATTCGCATTGAATAGTCAGCGACTCCTCCAAAGGTCGGCGTTTTTTTATATAGACTAGACTAGAGACGTAAAATTTTTTTTGTTGACCAATGCCGCAAAACTCTCAGTTCTTCGAACGTGATTTAAAAGAATGGAGGAAAAAGGAAGAAACTGCTTTTTAGTACAAAAAAAAACATCACTGTTAAAAACGGTCTTCTTTGAAACCGTTCCTAGTATTTCATTTAATAAAAAAAAAAAAAAAAAACCGTTCATGTTATAAATTTGCTTTGTAAGATATTATACTTCCAGGACAATATAACTTTACTTTGATTGATTATTCTGGAAACTAGGAGACTATTTAGACATATTTATGATGGTACTAATGAATTTCACTTTTGTATAAAATATAAAATATATGAGTATGAGACGTTAGTGAGACAACCTTACAAATTACAACTAATAACTCTTCAATCTAAAGTTCAACATTATGGGAACCGAATAACAAATTTGAATTATTTTGCTACACTTACTCGAGAATGATTTTGCCATAAGTTTAGATTACAATTCTATAGGTGAACATGGTAAACATCCATGGATCCAAATTAAGATTTCTTGATTGTAGACCAGCAACGAAATGCAGCTGGTAGGAAGTATCTCTATCTACACTAACATGCCGATAGCACTCAATAACTTAAATACACACTACGTACATTAATTAGACTTATTTTTAATAAAATTAAAGCTCATTGACATGATTAAACGTAAAATAAAAAAAGAGACAGAGGAATTTACAACAGGTAAAAATCAATGGCGAACTATTACGTTTATGTACACAAAATACGAAAATAAACACATACGGTGTTGCCATATCGAACATACTGGTATCGTGATACTTGTTAATGAAAGAAAAAAGTAAATTAGTAATGAATTTCGACGGAAAAATATTACGTAAAAATTTTAAATTATTGTAATTTAGTTATAAAAGAGTTATAAAATTTATAATAAATTTTCAGGATGTTTTGCTTCGTAATAATTAGAAAGTTTTTCAACGAGAAAGGATATATTGAATTGCGCATAGGTTAGAACAAAATGAAGACCCGATGACGCCAATGACGTAAAGAATACGAATGAATAAATCTTTTATATTTTTAAAAATGTTTACTATATTTTTAATTTTTAAAGGAATACTAAAGTCTATAGCCTCTGGATCTGGAATTAGAGAGTAAAGTAAAATGTTTTCTTTTGTTATGATTGTTAATAACAGTATCTTTAGTCGTTGACAAACTAAACCAACTGAACACCATGTCTTCTCTAGTTCTCTGTAAGGTTGTAAAACATTATCTCGAACAAAACAACGACAAAGAATATTGAAAACGAATCATACGTATCGTGTATCTGGCAGACATCTTCCTTGAAAAACTCCAGTTGCAATTCCATCTGTCTTTCTTCCCCGTAGACAGTCGTAACATTATTTATTTATTATTTAAATCAAGTTGATAAATTGATTTTGCTATTTTTGTTACCATTGTATTATATAGTATTAGGTAGTGAGAATAATCTACATACATCGAGATGGAGTTCAAGCGTTGTGTAAAATGTTGTAAAGAAGAAACTATTTTTCTCAGCATTTTATTGTCGAAGAAATCAATATGAAAAAAAAAAACGAAGTACGGTTCATGTTAATCTGTTTATTCAGTTAGTTTTGGATTCGGACCAGAAATTTCTGAATAAAATGCAAACAAAATTATTGTATACCTAATGATTCATTTTACAAATTTTCAATTTCATCAATATCATCATTTTTATCACCGATTTCCTCCCTACTCGTTTCCTTATTGGTTTTAGAAGGTGGTTCTTCTTCAACTTCGCAATTACAACAGTTCGATTGATCACTTTTTTTCAAAAGTTTTGAAGATATTTGATGGTTTTGTAATGCCTTTGAGACATCATTTAAAACCTTTTTGGTTGGATTTTTTTCTCTCGTGTAGACCCAAACAGACTCTAATTGAAAAAAAGAAAACATTTATCGAAAAATGTACGAATGAAATATGACCACTTCTTAGATAATGGAAGCCTACTCGTTACGCTAGAATTTCGAAAATAATTTCTTACTAAAATTAAAACCATTCTTTCCATTTTGACATGACCAAACGACTGCATACGATTTATAATCTGTATCAAGTATCCAATGCATGACTGGATTATTTTCTGTAAATTATTAAAATTTAACCCAATGACAACTGTAAGATTAGAATGATAATTTAACGCTTTTTATTTAAAATCACCTACCTTGATTAGGATATTCTATAACCAATTTACTTTGCTGAGGTCCGTCAATCTTGACCGTACCACTTTTGGAAACATATTTTCCCCTCCTAAATAAAAATAATTACCTGTGTTTGATTGATATAATGCTACAGTTGTTGTAAGTTAGTAAACTTAAACCATAGACATACCAAGTATCAAAAGTTATCGCGCTATATTTCAAAGGCCCTTCGTCAGTAGAAGTATAATTAACTCTATGACACGTGTGGCCAATTTCTGAAGAAATAAAATACCTATACTGCTCATACCAAACACCTATGTACTATGAAGTGCAATTCAATGATAAAGATATTTTATATCACAGCAGAAATACTTTGTATAACCTAAAATAATGCGTACCTCGGCCATGTTAAAATTTTCTACTACTTTCAGGTCCTCCGGGCATTTTCCAAGTCCTATGGTTTGTTGAACAGAACATTTTAACAAATGAACAATGCATAATGAAACAATAATAAACACATTGTGTAGCATTTTAGTAAGATCTTCAATGCCTACTGTCGGAGATACCATTGAAGATGCGGATTTCTCAGATCATCGATCAAGGTTAATTAATTGACATAATTCATGCCACCATTCAGTCATACGTAACATTCGCGTAATTTTTTAACGGTTACTTATAATTTTTTATCTTCGTCGTTAGTGTGAAATTATTGGTACAGGTAGGTACGTAAAATTAAAACAAATAGAGTTTAAAAAATTTTACTAAAAAAATTTCGCACAATAAATAACTTATTTATAGGCACATAAATACAAATTAAAAAAGAATTTATGAAAGTTTTTCAAAATTTGATTAAACTATCAAATTGTTACATTAATCGATTGAAACCGTAAAATTTTGACATCCAAACAATATTCAATCCGATAAAACAATTTTTTCATATAATAGCCTATATATCAACGCAAAACTTTTCTATTAAAAAAAAGAAGAAAAAGAAATAAATTAATTAAATGCGGTAACAACATACACGGAACATAAAATGCCTACATATATGAAAAACTAATTACGATTAATGTAACAATAAAAATTTAAAGCCAGAGGAAGAAATATGAGATTCACATCAACTTATAATTAAAATTATTTTTTTAAAACCTACACGGAAACAGGTGCGACCTTATGATCGGCTACTTTTTGATCAGCAGAGACAGAAACGGGGGCTGGGCCAACTTTTTCCGGAACAACTTTTTGGTCCACAACCTTTTCATCGGCGACTACTTTGTGATCAGGTACAACCACGGCCGGAACGACGGGTGTTTCACTTTTTTGAGAATCAACTACGGCGTGTTCTTCATGTACAACTTCTTCACGTCCGGTGGTTTGTTGGTCTCCCTTTTTCTGGCCACCTTTTTTTTGAGGTTTTTTGTTACCAGTTGGGGAGGCATTGTTGCCCGATGGGTTTTCGGAACTGTTTTCAGCAGCTTCGGCAATTTCACAACTGTTTTGGTCAGTTTTAACGAAGAACGTACGGCTCAACTTGAATTTATCTAAGACACCGTAGGCTTTTTGTAAAACGGTTCCAGGAGCGAGTTTCTCTCTTGTTAAGATCCAAGCGTTTTCTGGAAAATTTTTAAATAATTAGCGCTAAAATTCATATAAAAAATGAGGATTCAATTGATAGCTTACGTGTGTTGATAATTCCGAGCGATGAACAAGACCACATAACTGAGTAAGAATCGTAATCGGTATCCAAGACGATTAACTGCGATTCATAAGGAACTAGGCGAGAAAAATAAAAATAATTAGGTATTGTAAAATATAATGAGTAGGAGTATTCGCTATCAAAAAATAATTTACTTGGTAAATTGGGATATTTAACGTTCAATTTTGATTCGGAACCTTTTACAACTAGTCTAATTTCTCCTTCCAAGACTCGCTTAATACTTGTGCTGTAAAAGATGGAACAAAAATAAATAAAGCAGACATAAATGATGATGCTCAAAAAGTTCAATCTTAACTTTAAAAATAATCAATCGAACTTACAATCTATTCATGATTTCGTTTGCAACTAAATACCGGCCATCGACAGCTTTGGTATAATTAGTCTTGACACATCTGGTTCCAGCTTCGAAAATATTTACATATCGCTCGGCTTCATACCATGTACCCAAGAACTAGAAAATTTTCGAAATTAGTTTTCATTCTTCAATTCAATAAATCAAAAACTGCCTGGGCAATTTATTTACTTTATTCATATCAAAATCAGGTTGAGAATCAAATTCGGGACATCCTCCAAAACCTGGAACTTGGCCAGCAGCCAGGCCAATTCCAACTAATAACAGGAAGACTAATTTCATTTTAATATAAATCGCTGAAAAGAAACAAACATAAAACAGATGGAGATTAGTACCATTTTGCAAAATAAACTCCGAAGATTATGAAACAAAATATCATAAAGTTCAAATAACGGTCAAATGCACCGAAAGGAAATCGCTTATCGCCCGCAGTCAACATCCAGTTTTACATATAAATATTTAATTGGTTTCGTGCAGCGGGAGGAAGGTGGATAAATGATCATTTGCTTTGAACTTCACAAACCACTTAGTTGAAGACTCGTTTGACCTTTACCTTTGGGTAGAAGACTGGTTTTTTAGAATTAACAATGGGTTCAACGTGGTAATACCATAAATCTCATAGATTACACCTTGTACATCGCACTGCATTTCATGTTTTAGGTATTAAATGTGTAATAAATTTATATATACGAGTGGCTTGGCAACCAGTCAATATTTTTATAATGTTACGGATGAAGAGTTATCGTTCATAAAAGAAATGTGTAAAATTATTAATGCTTCGAGATTAGCTTTGGGAATATTTATGCATTATTGTCCTTTTATAAGAATATATATGATTTTATATAAATACATGACTCTGGTAAAAAAAAAACACAGAAGACGTTAGGATGGCAGGATCTTTTTTAAAAAAAAAAAACTTTTATGATGGGTTTATTCAATAAAACAATACAGAACTAAGGTATCGGCCTATACGAATTTCTGAAAACTCAAAGATTTTTTTCTTTTTATAGGCCTATTTCTTGATTTTTTTGATCAAGTACCTATATTGTATAATCAATTGAAATGTATGTTATTTGGGAATCCTCGTTCATGAATGAACTCTGCTCATTTATGCACCTACTGATCAAATTTGAATAAAAATATAAAATAAAATTTAATTGAAATTAATTTTTTTGAAAATGATTTCTTTGTTACGATTTATAAATTTCATTAGGTAATTTTCTAATGGTATATGAGCCTGAAGCTTTCTTCGAGTTTTCTATTTTTAAAATAAAATTGCAGGTCTTGAGCGTTGATTGAAAAATTTTTTACTAAATTTTTATATTTTGTTTTGAAAACGTGACGTGCTGAATCAAAACTCAAAGCATAGAGCTGTTCGCTTTGAAGTACTTTCTAAATGATCTTAAAACAACTTCATTAAAATTAAAAAATACATATATTTATTTGATTTTTAGAATCAATAATGTTTTTATTTTCGATTTAAGTTTGAAT
This sequence comes from Ferrisia virgata, assembly GCA_900060175.1. Classification (NCBI taxonomy): domain Eukaryota; kingdom Metazoa; phylum Arthropoda; class Insecta; order Hemiptera; family Pseudococcidae; genus Ferrisia; species Ferrisia virgata. The sequence goes on from FIZR01008826.1 coordinate 45,248, forward strand.
AATTGAAAAAAGAATCCTGCCCTAAAATATTTTATTTTTTACTAACTTACTCGAGTCACAAATGAGAATTATTATTATTTTCTATTTCTGATAAAAAAGTGTTAAATTTATTGAAATTTTCAAATACAGATATTTTTAACATTATTTCAAAAAAAAATTTTCAATTTTTTTTTTCAAAATTTACTATTTAATATATAGCAGTTTTTACTTTTATGCCTCATTACGAAAAGTTGAGATCAAAATTAAAAAATGAAATTCTTACATGCACAATTTTTGCAATTTTTAGTTTTATTGCGCTCATTTTTTTTAAATAAAAATACATGATAACTGTTATCAGTAAATTTTTGAAGGATTTACTAGCATTATAAAATTAATAAATAAGCAATTAGATTGAAAACTAAATTGAATAATATCAATTACTAATCCGATCCTACTTAATTTGCAAAATTTTAACAAAAGCTCCAAATGATATAATTAAAGTTTTAAAAATAAATATATAAATAAATAAATAAATTATAAATTTTTAATTTTTAAAACTCAGAATTGTTCACAGATGTTTGTTTATTTTGATGATTTATATGTAGCATTAATAATTCACTCAAAAAAAAAAAAAAAAAAAAAAAAGATCAAAAAGTATTTTTAATAAAAATAATTAGATATTTAAATATTTACAATGAAATGAAGCAATCAAATTAGTGCAGTAAAAAAAACATTCATTATTACGACTAAGTTAAAAATTCAAAAATAAAAGAGGAAGCGAATACAAAAACCATGAACTTGTATTTACCTGATAAGAGATGCTGAAGAATATCCAGATGTCGGCGCAATGAACCAGGATCAACGTTTCCGGCGCGTTATATAGTAAACGATGAATAAGAAGAGAGGAGAAATCATGCCCTAGGCTAACGGTCCCCTGTACAGTTCCTATAAGTCTAAGGACATCATAACAATACATTTCAATAGTCAAGTTTACTTACCTAGACAATACACCACCCGCATTCAATTAAATAACGACACACTGATTTGAGTTGTATACTTTTTAACTACTAATTACCTATTCGCTTTCGCTGTATCAAGACGTTGTTTATTATTCAAAATCAGTCCAAAACTTTCGTTTTGCGTCTGGTGGATGTTTGATAGGTTTTTGAACTTTTGAAAACGGCGATAAGTGGATTTAATAAGTAGCTTTGACGAGAAATATGATTTATTCACCTTTTGTACCATGTACGACTTAGCTTTTATTTAAATTACTTTGCAAGTTATCAATCTTTCATCAGTGGGATATTTTCTCATAAATAAGTAGCTTAAACTGAATTTGTAAACGTTTAATTTTTATTAAAATAATTTTTCTTTTCATTTTGTGAAAAATAGATACCTGCTATCTGCACGCAATTTTCCAATTTACAGAAGATCTTACTGGATGTCGTGTTCCCGATTGACGAAGTTGAAACAGTTCCAAGACCAGGGGAAAATGTGCAGTTGCATTACGGTTTTGAAACCGTTTTTTGATACTGAAACGCGATTGAAATCATTTTAAAATGATTTTATAAAATTTTAGTAAGGATTGAAACAGTTTTGAAACCATGTCACTAGCAACACCAAAAGTTAGGTTTCAAGACGGTACCTAATGGAGCTGCAGATTTTCCACTAGTTCTGAAACAGTTTCAGCGTAAAAATCGACGATTTTGATGAAACGAATTTTGTGCTTTAAAAAAACTATTGCAAATCGATTTTACTGAAGGTATGGCTATAATAGATGTCAAAGTTTCCATTCGTAAAATAGTTCAAGCACTTGGAGTAATATGCTTTGATTTGATGTTTATTACTGTCTGTATTATCCCTAATTTCTAATAAAACTATAGCTTATTTTCCAATTGGTTAAGCCTTACGACTTAATACTTTGAATATTGATTCAAGTTCAAATTAGAAACGATGTTTATAGATTACTCTACTAACTTTAGATGTGTGATCAGAATTTTACGTTTTTGTGTGTGTATTGTGATTTGTGAGTCATTAAAAGAAAATTTTCAGTTTCTAATTAATTCGATATTCAAACTAGTTCATTGTAATTTGTAAAAGGAACCATCGAAACTGAATATTGACAATATTTATCTCTATAAACAAGATGCCTAAACTCCAAAGTAAACTGGTCAAGTTTATGTTGTCAACAACACAATGTAGACACCAGGTAGATACTGTCCAAGCAGCTGGTTCCAAAATCGAAAACTTATCAGAAAAAACAAGTTATTCTTGGAATAACTGTTCGTCTGCTTATCCATATATTGGATTCCGTAGCTATATATCTACATTTCATTGAAATATTTTTCGTATTTTCGACGAAATTTGTTACGTGTTTTTTGAACATACATTTAAATTAAGTGAGTATGTACCTACTTTCAAAATTGAAGCAAACAACATATGACTATTACTGACCTAGTAATAATGTCAAATTATATGTGTCTTACTTATTGATATATTGATCGTTGAACCGAACTGAGTCTCATGGTATAGAAAGAATATTCCGTAGAAGACTAATTACGAGCTGCGTGCCAAAATCAAACAGAATAACAATTAGGCCACAATAAACAGTACATTGCGATCACGTTGCAAAGGAAATCATGTTTCGGTTAAAACAACAATTAACATGTAACATACACTGAACGGTGTGAGTACAATGTACATACATTTATGGGATTTTTTGATACATGTATTCGCTATTTTATTAACAACTTCAATGATGTTCTTACATGTAAGTAAATGTATAATCATTTGCATAATGCATTATGTATTCTTATGCACATTTGATACATGGGAAAGGGCAAGTTCATCGGCATTTTAACCTGATTTTAGAAATGATCATATTAAAATGTATTTCTGATATAATTACCAACTCATGTTTCTTTTTTATTTATTTATTTTTGGTTCAGTTTAGCTTTTCTATTGAATAAATAAAAAGTTTAAAAATTTAAAAGAAAACTTAAAATTTTTGAAAACTGCACAAAACTTTTTTGGCGATACTGAACTGTGAATCAATGTATTTCAATAGTCTGGTAGCCTAATTTTCTTTTCAACATTTATAACTAAGAAAATCAGACTGAAAATAAAATTTTCAAATAAATTATAATTTATAATTCTTATTTGATTACTTAGTTATTTTTTAAATTAAATTTCAATGCTTATTATGAGGCACATAATATTCAATTTTATTACATCTATTAAAAAAAAAATTTATGAAATTATAAGTTATTTAACGGAACACAGCAATTTGAGCAACGATAATACTGACTTGATTACTTCAACACATAATTTCACAAGATAAATGTAAGAAGATACCTTTTTTCTCGCCTTTAAGTATGTTAATCTTAATTTTAATCATGATTCGTGTATTTACAAATGAAATTTTATTATAATATTTCCTTATTTTGATCATTTATAAGTTGATTTTTCTTCTATAATATTATACTAAATGAATGAAAAAAAAGAGGTGAACGTCCGAAAAACTGGAAACAAATTACTTACCAAGACTGGATATGAATAAAAGAATGTAACAATGATTACATAAATCGACTCCAGTACGCCTACAAGTCGACATAAGTTGATTTCCAGCAAAGGTGTGGTTACAGTTATGGAAATGGTAGAAGTTATGTTACGATGTATTTTTTCTTGTTTGGCCTATCTACAGATATCTATAAGTTATAATAAAAAATTGTTTGTTTGTTTATTTATTTTTTTCACGAGAAGATTTTTTTATTATTTAAATTACTATTATAGTGATGCGTGCGTTACACATAGAATTCATCGAAAACATTACCACTTGCATGATTTAACAATTATGTTAATGTAAATTTAAAAAAAAAAAATAGGTTATCAATATGGCTCTAACTTTTGAGTGGTGTTGTTGAAAGAGTTTCGTACGAATAAAAGCATACGTTCATTTTAGAATTTTCTATAAAGTTTAGTTCATTGGTAGGTACTCTAGGTAGGTAGAAGGTAAGTAGGTATACTTGATACTGGCACGAAAAGGAAACATATACATTCGTTTATGTGCATTAGATGTATGTTGAACAATCGCAGGATACAATCTGTGCATGAAAATTATAATATACCTAGGCAGTAGGTATAGGTAGGTAGGTCTGGGTACCTCGCTGGGCGAAAATTCTCAAACGCTACAAAATCGTCCATCACGGTAACCACGAGCTGAAACCGGTTTCCAGCTCGCTAAAAAGAACAGAATTATAGCAGTGACCTTTGTGCACAGCTCTGCAGCCGAAACATATGGCTATCCTATAATAGGTACATCGTATATCATTGCATATATATTTCTTTAATACGTATATTTCTATTTACTGATCGCATCGTCTTCATATTCAACCAAGAACCTCTACCAAGTCCAAATACCATCAACCAGTTCATCGGTCTGCAGCTGTACGAACAAACTCGTGTTTTGAAGACGAAAAAAAGCCTGACAAACGCCCGTGAGCTTGTATGATCGGTGTACGAATTCATTCTTCTCTCTCAAATAATGTAGTCCAGATTCCAGACAGTTTTTATTGATATCTATACCGCTTTTTATATTGTTTTTATTTTAAACTCGACGTGAACTCTGAGACCTAAGTAACGGAATTTTACGTGATATACATTTAGTAGTCGTCTGCTGGAGATGAAATTACGAGTAGCAAGTACGATACTTGCCTACCTATCTATCTTTTTTCTTTCTTCAGCGGGCCAGCCGTTAAAATGTTCCAGCGATGATAATTTTTATAATGTCATTGGGTCATTTTAATGCTTTAGATGATACATTTACTTGGTCGTATCAGAAAAATATGTACCGTACTTTACGTGAAGTGAGGTAAAAATTCGATATTTTTAGCTAATTGCCTCTCGCCTCCCATATCTTTATCCAGAGGTAGGTAAGGTACTAGGTTAATCACTTTTTTTCGTGAGCTTAACAGTTAATCGTCATTTGTCACGATTTTATTACTTACTGTAGAAATTTGATAGGTAGGTATTTAGATGGTTTGGTACTTTCATCGATTCGTATTATTATTTTGAAACGTATCGTAAATTCAAAATGCTTCAAATTTTCGTCCCAACTAATTAATATTAAATCTTCGCGTGTCCTTGTTTTGGTATGATTGTAAATCTAGATCATTTGATGAAATCTGGCCTATCTTGTAAGAGAAGTTTTAACGCGCCCGCAAGAGTGAAGCTGAGTGTCAAAAAATATCGCTTTTGATATTCTTTTTCTCATCGATCATGTTCATATCGCAAAGTCCTTGTAAATTTTAAAATATGAAAATCTTGATTATATGTCAAACAGTTGATTTGAGAAAATTTAGAAGGCACAGTTTCGAATGGAAATTTTATTCCATGCAATTTTGGTCTAACATGCACCATTCTCGAGTAAATCCGAAAAATATGATTTTCTATATCTAGAAAAGTCGTAAATCCACGAGAGCGTTGGAATAATGATTTTTTTGATCTTAAATTGTGAAGGATCGGACTTTTTTGAGTCCATTGGTTTCATCACTAGTACCATGCGTTACCTAACTCGGGTTGGGATTGAAAGAGCAATACTTCGGGTTGTAAATGATACTTATCAAAAAGATATCAATCAATTATTGATATATCAATCATATTTTTTTCTATTTTTTCCCCAAGGATCGCTATGGTGCGAGACTTTCTTCGTAATTTCTTACGGCCATACAGACTGATCCTGCTGCACATGAACGCAAATTCTACTTAATGATATTTATTGATACTCTTATTGACATTAATTGATATATCAATACCCAAATATCATTTATAATCCTGGAAATATTTGAGCATCTACGATTCTTTCCCATTGATTAACTTTATTTTTTTACAAAAATTTCAAGTTAAAACTAGGGATGAAGGAATGAGTGAATTTTGGTTCTTGTTCTTATTTTTTTTCTCGTGAATCATAGCTTTTGTTCTTGTTAATTTTGTTTTCATTCAAGATTTGTAAACCAAGGTTTCAAAAACAGAAAATTTTTTGGTTTTTGTTTTTGTTTTTACGATTTTGTTTTCATTTTGCCTCTTTTCGTTTTTGAAAACATTAAAACGTTTTCTTCACTTTTCATTTTCCTTGAAAGTAAAAATATGAATAAGTATAGTAATCAAATATAATGATGAAAACACGAAAAATTCATTAAAAGAACTAGAAAATGAGCAAAATATGTTTAAAAATGATTTTTTTCTTTGTATATTGAAATAATAAATAAAAAAATGAATGTTTTTTTTTTTGAAAGTAAAAATACGAATCGGTAGCAATCAAATATAACGATGAAAATTTCAAAAATTTCTCAAAAAAACTAGAAAATGAGCAAAATATGGTTCCATTTTTTTGTTCATTATTCCAATATACAAAGAATAAAATCGTTTTGAAACATATTTTTCTAATTTTCTAGTTCTTTTGATGAATTTTTCGAATTTTCATCGTTAAATTTGATTACTACATGATTGTACTTTTCCCTTTAAAAAAAAAATCAAAAAAAAAACAAAAAAAATTTGGTTTGTTTTTATTTATCACTATCACTATTTTATCAATTCAGTTTTGGGGTTCTTTAGTTTTAAAAAATGCTAAAAACAACTTTTTTTTGGTTTTTGGTTTTCGTTTTTATTCAGTATTTGAAACCCGGATTTGTTCTCAATTTTTTTCTTGTTCTTCATGGTTCTTAAAGTATTTTTCTTATTTTTTATTTTATTATGTGCAGTTCTCTGTTCTTGTTCTTTCTAGTATTTACTCTTCAACTCGGCCCTAAAATTTTCGAAAATTTGACTAAAAGTCGTCAAATCAATGACAAAAATAAAAAATTAATGAAAACAAGAGTAACACTTCGAAAAAATTGAATCACTAAAATTAAAATACATTAAAATAAAATTACAACAAATCGAGGGAATTTCTGCTGAAATTTCAAAAAAAAAAAAAAAAAGGAAAATTTTATTCTTGTTTTTGTTTTTTTGAATGAATTTTCAAGATTGTTTCTCGCTCTTCAAAAATTGTAAAATTGCTTTCTCGTTCGTCAATTACTCAACTTCGTTGTTCTTTTCTTCATTCTTGTTCTTTAAAATCGCAACACTGGTTGAAAATGATCACTACATCGTCTAAATCTTTGATTTTCTTGTCACAATATTTCAAAATTAATGAAATGAAAGAAGAAAAGTGACAAAACTTCTCAAGAACCAAAGATAAAAAACTATCTACACTTGAGAAGCAAGAATCACAAAAGATTCGAATTCTTTAAGAATCAGATCCCCTTTCTCTGGGGAATCACAATACATCAATCAGGGTTCAAAATTTTAAAAAATCATCCCATCTCTGTTTTCAAGTTTATTCTTAATAATTTAAGGTTGTTTTTAAATAATATGAAGTTTATTTTGGATGTTCCCTTTTCACAGCATTTCAGAGAAAATATAGCATTTAAACGAAATTTCATAGATAAAAGAGGTTGTATTCTTGAAACAAAGATTGAGCATCAAAACTGAATATCAGATTCGTAATCAGCGAAGTGTATAACAATCAGCGTTGATCACGTTAAAATTCCATTATTTTTTATTAGATGTGGCCCATTTAGAAAACACCATCTGTATTCTTAGGATTTTTGAGTACAATTATTTAAAAATGAAATAATTTTAATGCATAAATATAATACAACCTTCGGTAGTCAATTAACTAATTCTTATTGATGTGTAACTGTAATAATTTGAAAAAAAATAATGGTTACATATTTTTGCGCCTTAGAACGAAAAATGAATTCGTGGATGTTTGTAGATGTTTCAAAAAATACCTGAAAAAATACACCTTATCAAATCTAAATAACATCAGTTTGAAATTTCAAAATTGGAGGTGGCATATAGAAAAATGATATTGACGAATAGCCAGAGGCTTCTTGTAAAACTGCACTCGACCTGTTGTTCGGTAACGTAAGTCTGGTTTTTAACCCATCAGCAGGATCAGCACCTCGATTGACATCCAAAATTTAGTTAGGAACTAAAATTACGCAACCGATCAATGGGTCGAGTTCACTTTTACAAGAAGCCTCTGCCAGTAAATTAACATCGGTTTTCTATATACCGCCTCCAACTTTGAAATTTCAAGTAATGTTATTTATGTTGCATAACCTGCAATTTTACAGGGATTTTTATGTTTGTTTTAAAATATTTTGTTTTTAAATTAACGGATATGGGTGAAATGTTGATCACAGGGGTTCTTGAGGTCGCTGAATAAGAATATGAAATAAAATTCAAATAAAAAAATACTTCGTTATTGAGATAAATGGCTTTGTTTGAAAATGGTAACTTTGTGATGAATGGGTTGCATACCCTGGTAGAAATTAATGGCGCAATGGATATTTCTTCATTATATTTTATACAAAAAATTGCGGAATTGTAACGCTGCCCGCTGTCAATGTAGATTATTACTGATTAGAGACATACACCAAAAATAATTTCTAAATTCCAATCGAATTTGAAACTATTGGTAGAAAGTACAAATATTTGAAAAACAGAAACAAAAAAAACGCTCGACGAAATACACTTCATTTTATTAATACAGTATTTACATAAATGAGAATCACTGAAATTTTTCAACATAGTAATTTACATTGTTATAATACCTATTAAACTTATGTTATTATGTGCAGCGTTAGCTTATGATTGTTGGAAAACGCGAAGAAAAATTTTACGCGAGAGCAACGTGTAGGTATTCAAAATAGAAAAAAACGAAAGCCATAATTTTCCACAAAACATCTGCACACAAATTATTTTTCCATGTAATGAAGAAAACTTTTTAGATATTTGAAAAAAAAAAACAGTATAATACTGACCATTCCATTCGTATGCAACATCTTTTTTTTTAAAAATAGACGGTAGTATAAGATATCATATGATCTTAATTTTTTTGGTAGGTAGGTTAGGTACTTTTTTTCATAGTACCATATGTCTTTCTTCTGTTATACATATCTTTAAGATAAATAAAAAGAAAAAAAATTATTTTATGAGATCAGAGTAATAAAATCTATCAATTAAAATAAAAATATACCAATGTCAAATTTTAATACTGCTACTCGTTGAGTCTGACGTAAACTTTTGTATTCCTTATAGTGAACTATGTTATACTGATTTTCAACTCGACGACGGGATGTGAACAATTAATGAGTGCAGTATTAAAATTTATGTACTGGCCGTTGGGTACGTTAAACTGCGACCTGCTTTTTTGTCGTATATACTTGTACATTGTGCAATGCACAGTATATAATAAGTACGATGTAATTTTAACACGCTTAAATTACAATAGGAAACTTATGATAAGACAGTTCGCGTTTTGAGAAAAAAAATCCTTCTTTGTTTACAACTACACCGATCGAGAGTTTATTTATTAAAATATTTCGGCATTCGACGGAACCAGAAGTGCATTTAAAACATGATATTTGGAAACATATTATTATTCATTGGATGTAATATAAAAAATTATAATTTCTGGCTGATTGAACTAAAAAAAATTTTAATGTGATTGTTTACTTTGCCTGGCTTTTAAACACACAGTTAGAGTAATCAATATAGCGATAATAACAGTAATTCGCAAAATATTACCAAAAAGAATACAAGTTTTAATGTTGTCGAAAAAATTTCAAGAACGTGTACACTGATGAGCCGTAGTAAAATTTAACATATAATTTCCATGTTTAATGAAGTGACGAAAATGAACAAGATATCAAATGAAAGAGAGGTTAACTTGTCGTTCAATTAAAACATAATCGGAAGAGTTCTTTGTTAATTTATTGGTGTAGAGATTGATCGTTTTTAGTTACGTTTTTATTGAAGGGGTAATTTTTTTTTATATACGACAAGATACATATTATGATGACAGTATAATCACGAATGTAAATTTATTATCAGGTTTCTGCGAATTTGTTGTTAAGGTTCTTTTTTACGTTCCAAGTATGTATGCGCTATTACGATTATTGTTGATGGAATTTTTTTTGAAATACATATTTCGTATCATTATGTTACCAAATATCACAGACGGATTGATTGAGAATATTCTATCAATTATACTTATTTTATACAAAGTACAATATTAAATTACATAGACGATCTTTAATATTGCAATGAGATCATAACACCTCCATAAAGGATGAATTTCCTTATCACTACAATATAAAAATTTCGGATTGGCAATTATCCGTATAGAAGAATGTTTGAAAATTCAACTTGATTTCTTACTTGGTATTCTAAAAAGATATCACACGTTCTGCAAAATTCACAAAATGCATAACGAACCAAACGCTAATCTGATAAGAACTAACGAACTCTTCTAGAAACTTGTAATTCCTAATTCGTGATAACAATTAATGTTTAATTCGTACAAATCATTTTCAAGTTGCCTGGATTTCAAAAAAATGAATTAAAAAATATAATTAGTCATTCTAGCTTATAAGGGTATATTACAAAAACGGTAACAGTCAAGTAGACATTACAATTTGCTTATATTTCGGTAGAATTGCATCTACCTTCTTCAGAGCCAATGAGTTTCCTCAAAACCACATTCTAGCTTGTTTTAAGCATTCACTAAAAAAAAGGTATTAACGGAAAAAATCATGAAATATAAGTACTGAAATGATGAATGATCCGAAGAATAGAGTAACAGATCATGCAATGATTTGATCAATTCTCATCATCTTGTACATTTTCTTTTTTTTTTTTTTTTTTTCAATGACCAATATATTTTTCATGAACTGCTTACTATCACAACTAAAATACAATCTAGACGTTGAACCACGAGCAAACTACAAATTTCTAAAAAATGTTACATCATTTTCATGAAATAACTGGCAGAACCGAATGGTTAAAAATACCAAATGAGATTAAATCAAGTAAACAAGCTGATTATTAAATTAACAATAATGAAACGAAAAATAAAAACGTCAACAGTTAATTACACAAAATCAATAATTTAGCAAAAAAATGTTATAATATTTCTCGCGAACGATGCCAAAATAAAAATAATCTCGACCAGTGACAGATTCATCAACGTGTTCGCCCTATTTTTAATAATTACAATCATACTGAGATCAATTCTGAGATTTAATTAAGAAAAATGGGTAAATTAATGATTATCGAATTGCGTAGCTAGGTATGCATAACAGATAGAGGTATATAAATAAATCATATACACATTTTACCTGCATAATATGAAATAATTCTAAGAATCAATACCACTCGATCAACTTTGCAACTTTGCACGTGTGGCATAATAAAAAAAAAAAAAAAAAAAAAAAAAAAAAACGTCAACGTGCACGTTGCGACTTACAGAGAACAAAAAAAATAAAATAAAATAAAAACAACACATAAAATTACCTTGAAATACTCGTCATCGAGTTCAGAATGGCACTAAAAAAAAAAAAACGCACACACACATACACACAGAAAAAATTCCTCTCTCAAAACCCAAACTGTCTTCAGTTAACTCATATAACTTGTTCTTGCAGATTTTTACTTAATAATAAATTATTATGAGGTCCGGAGAAATGTCTGATTAGCTCTTGTAGAGTATCAAAGCTCATCTGACAGAAACAACAGTTGAACTGGTTCGATTCATTATCGCCGCTCGATATTACATTACGATGAACTGAACATAAATGCTTAAGCAGGTGAGCTTTCTGCTTGAACATAGCGACGCATAACCGGCAAGCGAATGGTTTCTCGCCGGTGTGAACCCTGAGATGAGTTTTTAGGTTCCAGCTCATACCGAACTGTTTTCCGCAATACGAACAGCGATATTCTCTGCTCGAACCGCCTGATGAACTTTGTTTACCGGTATCGTTCTCTATGGGCGTTTCTTCGGCGTCTGATCTGCTCGGCGGACTTTTATCAGTACCTGGAATAGAAGATTAAAATGCAATTAATATGCAAGATTTTTTTTTTTTGTTTTGTAGTCACAAATTAAAACAATCCACACGAGTATACGATAATGTAATGATAATGAAAAATACTTGAACGATAAATAAACGGTACGAAGAACGATATCATTCATTATTATTATATTTCCGCAAATTCGTAACGTGAAATGACCAAATTATTTTGTTCAACTTCTTTAAGTAGAATAAAATTTCGAAAATTGCCAACGAGCAATAGTTTTTTAGATGATCTATACGAGTAAACGATATATTTTATCGATAATATGAAATGATAATGAGAAGTACGTAAACGGTACGAAGAACGTTATCGTTCATCATCATCAGATTTCCACAAAATCTAAATATTACGCGAATATCTTAGTATTAAAACAATCAAAGCCACACATTGGGATAGAAAAAAAATAATATAAAATACCGTAATGCGGTCTAAAACCTCCATAGGGAATGTGGAATGGATAATTATTCATACCTGGAATGAATACCCAGAAAGTTAAGTAAAAGAATGAATTAATATTACGATTTATGGCACCAATTTCACCAGGATGAAAAGCAAAATCAAAATCAACACACAATGCTCATAATATCACCATAAATAACAAATTACCAGGTTCTCGATTTATTCATTGATAATCAATTAGATATATATGTATTACTTGTTGTTTAATTTTTTTTTGTTCGATTTCACCAATGCTCGTGAGATTTTAATATTTTAATTTAAAAGAACACAATTAATTTTGGAGTATAACTTTCAAAATCGAAATTCAATTTTGAAAGAAAAATTATCAAATTATTTAATTTTGAATAATTTAAGCAAATAATTAAACAAGTTGAACGAAATATTCCAAACATGTTCACTCATGATGTTTCACGTTCGGAATCAGTAGCCATTTTCAAGTTACAATTTGTGGTCAATGACAACTAGCGATGGGAAATAGTAAATATTTGTACGATGCAATTAAATATGTTTTTTTGAGATATTTGAACATATTCTAATATAAATGTAAAGAAAATGAATCTACGATGGAAATGGGAACCCAATGAAAGTAAAATTTAAAACGAAAATAATAATTACGTAAGTATTTCAAATCGACTATTAAAAAACCTTGAAACTGGTTCATAGCAGAGCTAGGAACTAATTGTAAGTAAAAACGTACGTATTTAAATAATGAGAGTAAATTATCATTTCTTCAATTGCTTTTACACGCTCGTAGATAGAAAAATATAAAACAAAAGCACCGCTAATTAATGATGAGCAAGGACTCTGTCTGTACCTTCCATTTTATTTAAACGAAAGAAAAAATTATTCACGCAAAAATCGAAAGATTTTGAAAATGGAGTCGAATAAGTTGCATACTCTTTACTCCTGATTTATAAACTTTAATGTTTCATTTAGTACGAATGGGATTCAGATGCGACGATGAGGTTTGTTGTGAACTTCTCAAAATAAGCAGGAAAATTTTCAAATCAGAAAAACACACTAAACTGATTTGACGCATCCCTGCCGCTCTAAATTTCTATAGAAGATCGACGAAATGTAAAAGCTGACAGTTCTAAAGAAAATAATTAAGCAGAGAAGAGCAATAAGCACACACTCACGTAGTTGGTTTCTTAGAAAAATTATTTTTTTTTTATCATCAACAAAACCAGACGATTATAAATTATGTAAATGTGTTTTATTTGAACAAATTTTTGAAAACTTTTTTAATTTTCATTTTTTTAAAGAAATAAAAACTTCGTCGTTCTGAGAATCGGAAACGGATTATGGCTTTTCGTTTGGATTCTGATTTTCAAAATTCACTTTACGAAAAATCCGAATTACAAATTTTTCAAAATTCGAGGCAACAAAACACATCTAATATGAGCTTTGATAAATCAAAAGCACACCAGTGTTGCGGGTAAAAAAGAAAAACAATCGCTCGTCTGATTTTACAGATGATTTTTTCACAACAATCGAAGCTAAAAACGTCGATAAAAATAATAGCAGAAGTAAATACCCGTTAAAGCTGCATTTTCTGTTTTAACAAATGGTAGCATGGTTTGGGGAGGTGCACTCCAATGGGGCCACGGACTATCCCTATTATTAGCGTCGATATGGTAAGGACTGGATTCAGGCGACGCGGCAGGTGCGGCGGTCAAACGATCTTCGCTCGGCGGTCTATACTTGACCACTAATTCTTCAACGGAATTCAACAGGTGCGGCACGTGGTGAGTATGTGAAGGTGAAGGTGGCGTATGCGATGATCTATCCGTTAAATATGGAGCTGCTGAGGTGTTCATTGGGTGAAAATACCTGCACAAGGAATACGAAACTAATTAATATCTCAAACACATTGATCGCAATCATTGCGAATATGAGGGGCCGCGATTAAGACCTTGATCACATGCACGATTTTGACCAAGCCACGTAGGTGGCTGCTGGCTGGGTGCTGCTAGCTAGAGGTAGAGAGGTGCACGTACCTATGATGAATATACGATATTTCATCTATATACGATGGCGAAAAGGGATTTTGCGACGGTGAATTATGGAAACCTGGTCTACGTTTACGGTGCGGGGTAACGACGTAATTATCCGGCATATTTTGCTGATGAATTAAATCCTCCGGTATTTTATTATCTTCATCGACATCCGGACTAATATGAGAATAATAATCTAACTCCGAAGAACTCCTCTTCAAATGGATATGCCAATTACTGCGATCTTGAAGATGACTAAGAGCGAAATGTGATTTCTCTTTAACGTACGTGTCGCTAGATTCGGGCGAACTTTTTCTACGCGCTTTTCTGTGTACATCTGCGAACTGTGTAGGACCAAAAAAAAAATACATATATGTAGTGAAAATTAACCCCTCAACGTGTAATAAAATAAAAGGGTAGCACCCTAGAGAATTATATTAACACCCTACATGTTTCCGCAATTCGACAAATGTTTCTTTTTTTTTTTTCAACCTACGTGAACTTCGATTGTCATCGTGACAATTGATGAATCGTTGCAAAAAAAAAAAAAAAAAAAAACATAAAAACAGAGAATGAACACGTTATCGCGATAAAATTACCACTTTCCTCGTACAAAACAGTTTTGCGTGTTTTAATTCTCGAAATGCTGAGTAAAATCTTTAATTACATCGTTCACTCGATGAATTCTTCGTCATTTTTTTAAACACCGAATAAACGCGACGTGACAAATATGGTATTGTGTAGCCGAGTTATGAATATCAACAATCGTTTGGTATAGCAAAGCTCGCGTAATATATTGAATTATCCTATTTCTTTGTCTAGCTCGTTCTTTCGTTATGTTTTAAATACATTGCACATAACACATAATATGTCCTGAAAGATTTTTCACACTTCTTTTCAATTACTCGTGCTTACTTGTTTATGACCGGACTACAGTACCGTCGAAAAGTCTCCACACTCTTAGCATGATGAAAAAAATTCTAGGTGTTGATTTTATAAATTCGAATTGTACGATATAAGAGTTTAAATTAGGCATCACTTTTTAGTGACATTTTCGATGTAAAATTTAAACTCGCAAAAGAAATACGTACACTTTCAGACTTCAATTTTCATGAAGTTCGGACAGTTGGAAAAAATACGCCAAAAACTCCTCATATCTGGATTTTTCAGCTGCCAAATTGGAATTTTAGAATTTTTGTACATTTTTAAATATTTTTCCCAACGATAATAGAAATAGACAGATACTCGACTAATAAATTATAAACAAATCTATGTGAATTTTTGAAAAAAATCGAAAAAAATACTTTACTAGCTAAAATTTAAGCTATAATCTTGTCTGATGATGGTGCTATGGATTGATACGTCTTGAAGTGAAAGGGTATCAGCGAACAGGACGGCTGAATTTGCCCCAAAGTTGAAATTTGAAATTAACCGATAAAACTTGGTTCAAACTGATCAAAAATTACGAAAAAATTTTGAAAAATGGCTGAAAGTTGAGCTAAAATATGAAATAAATCATTCGTAATTGGGTAAGAATTTACTACAGTGGGGTAAAAATGCCGAAAATTGATCAAAAATCGTGAAAATATGCTGAAAAATAGGTGAAAATTGATCCGAAATTGTTAAAAATCATCGGAAATTTGGTTAAAATTCGACAAAAATGACTAAAAAATGCTGAAAATTTACCCAAAAAACGTGAAAAATCATCGAGAATTGAGTAAAAAATGCAGTAAATCGATCAAAAATTGTTAAAAATCATTAAAACTTGGTCTTAAATCATAGAAAAAAGTTTAAAAATAGTTAATAATCGACCGAAAATAGAGAAAAAAAAATTTTTTAAGTATCGAAATTTGAGTAAAATTTGACAAAAATGAGTAAAGAGTACTAAAAATTAATCAAACAATTCTGAAAAATAAGCGAAAGTAGACTTGTAAGGTAAAGAATTAACACTAAAAAATGATAGTAAAGTGGATTTATCGCAAATGGCCAGAGTAGCCGAGCGAGGATAAATAAATATAATAAAAAAAATAAAAAAAAAAAAATGGAGAAAATTGATCAAATATTAGGGAGAAAATGTTGAAAGATGAATGAAAATTGAAAAAAAATGAGTAAAAATTGCTAAAAATTGATCAAAATTTTAGATAATTTTCAATGACTTTAACATTTTTTGGTGATTTTTAATCGATTTTCTCCATTTTTAACCAATTTTTGTCAAATTTTTACCCAATTTTCAACGATTTTATTCATTTTATGGATCAATTTTCGCATATTTTACAAAATTTTCAACAAATTTTTAGCACTTATTACTCATTTTTATCAAATTTTTACTCAAATTTTGATAATTTTTGTCCGTGATTTTTGATCAAATTTTTCCATTTGTAGCACATTATTGTGAATTTTTCATCTATTTTTCAATGATTTTTACATTTTTTCTCATATTTTGGGTTAAATTTCACCCATTTTTAAATGTTTTTTTTTCGGGATTTTTGATAAAATTTCATCATTTTTAACCAATTTTTGTCAAATTTTTATCCAAAATTTCGTCAATTTTTCCGTATTTTTGATCAATTTTGTGCAATTTTTCAACTTTTTGGTGATTATCAATTCCCAGCAATTTTTACCCATATTTCGATCACTTTTAATAATTTTTTCCATATTTTCGGTCAGTCATCATTCATACTTAAACTTTTTTCGTTTATTTTTATCAATTTTCAGCGATTTTTTTTTGTCTTTTTTGTCAAATTATTACCACTTTTTGATGATTTATGCTTAATTTACACCAATTTTTCAACGTTCGTTCATAATTTTTGATCAATTTTGTTCTTTTCAACCAATTTATGATGATTTTTTCGTAATTTTTAATCAATTACCAGAATTTTTAACCCATTTTTGTCAAATTTTTACCTAAATTTCGACAATTTTTTCCATATTTTTTACCAATTTTTACTTAATTTTTTCACGTTTTTTCTGCCATTTTGGATCAATTTACACGAATTTTTATACCCTAATTTCGATAATTTTTAATGATTTTTTTTCAGATTTCAGGTCAAATTGCACCCATTTTTCAACATTTTTTTCGTAATTTTTCATAAACTTTTAGCACTTTTGACCATTTTTTGTCAACTTTTTACCCAATTCACTTTACCAATTTTTACTCAATTTTTCATATTTTTTTCGCGATTTTGAATCAATTTACAGGAATTGTTACCCCAAATTCGATAATTTTTAATGATTTTTCTTCATATTTCAGGTCAAATTTCACCCATTTTTCAACATTTTTTTTCGTAATTTTTTAATAAACGTTCAGCACTTTTGACCATTTTTTGTCAAATTTTTACCCGATTTACGACGATTTTCATCGGTTTTTGGTCACTTTCCGTTTATTTTTTAACATCATTTCGTGGTGTTTGATCAATTTTCCGAATATTTTCACGTGTTGTAGGAAATTTTTTACTCAGTTTATTTCCGATAAAAATGTGAATTTTTGAAATTTGAATACTTTTATCGTCTGAATGGTAATTATGGGCGTAGTTTAAGAGCTGCTAACGCGAATCTGTTGCTAATTTTTTCATATATAAAAATTTCGTATACAAAAACGGTAACGCTTCCAGTTTTCTGATTTGTGTTTTGCTTTAGCTCAATTAAAATTTCAAAAATTACGAAAAAGTGATAAAATTAAATGAAAATTGGGCCCCCGAAAAACATTAAAATCTAAATTTTAACCAATGAAAAACATTTTTCAATATTTCGCAAATTTTTAAAGTTTTTTGAAAAAAATTGAAATTATTTGTTTTTTCAACACATTCTAAGTAAAACAAATCATGTTTCCATTTTTAACGTATTGAAAAGGACGACCAATTTTAAAATTGTTTTCAACAGTTCAAAGTACATAAACTGCGTTCGTTCGGATGAAAAATTTTCCGAAAAAATATACACGTATTTTTTTTTTTTACTTTTGTGCAAAGGACGTGAAAAGTGATGTGGTTTTTTTTTCAAACGTACTTGAAAAATCGGTTATAGATGTGCGGAGGGAGGGAGGGGGTGGGGTGGGGAATACGGATTAAAATATCGTTGCCAATCGTCTATAATTCTTTTCATCATTTTACAAGACTAAATGTATTTTTGAAAAGCTTCGATTTTGACCTTTTAATTTATTTATAGGTAATGCTACTCGTATCGTTGAGCTGTTCATCACAGCACTGCTTTTCAGTATTGAAATGAAAAAAAAAAATACATCAATTTTTTCCACACGTTACCCTATGGTAACCCAGATTTGTCATTTTGGTATCGTATAATATCGCATACTACGTCTAAGTACGTAAACTACTAATACGTAGGCGTAGGTAGGTGCCGTGCTAAACTTATGTCAATACAACAATAGATACGACTTTATTGAAAAATCATTTACGTAGATAGCAATACGACAGGTAAAACTTCGTACAAGTCGTTTAATTCTACACCACACATATGCGAATCATATACCAAGACGTAGGTGAAAAAAAAAAGAAGTTTTCTCGATATGAATTACACATCATTCGTTGTCTAAATATAGTATAAATAATGGCCGTTAGCAAGCTGCAAATTTCTCAAGACCAGACCAGGCACCATAAGTGCCACGACACACGACCCCGACGTATCCTTAAATATAGTATAAATGATATAGTTTTCGATGCGTGTAAAAATATTATGAGTAATACAAATTCAGTCTAGGTGCGCGAATTCGCAATGCCCCCGTTTTACCTCCTCCCCCAGAACTTCAGGTCGTTAAAATGATTGATTTTTAAATTTCTGTCAATTTTTACATTTGTTTTCTTTATTTATTCTACGTCTTGACATAAATGTACGTCTGTACAAGTGCACGAATACCGAAATGTCGCAGGTATCTACATATATGTGCCCATGGTACGCAATATACGAGTAGAAACGTCGAAGAATTACGCATACGATCGAGTATTTTAATTTTTAAATCACGCTTACGTGTACTTCGTATAGGCGATGAAATGTAATAATGTGGCGCTGATTTTTCGAAAATATTTTCCACGTAGATATACGAATATGTATCGAGCTGTTGGGACAAGGTTACATTTTACACCTACGTGGAATAGGTTTTTTTAAAGCGTTGAGAATTGGAGACGTTCTGGAAACTTCGAAACGAATAAAATTGAATTTTTGATTGTTTTTTTTTAAATATATAGAAAAATTTTATAAGTCTTTTATATTTTTTATCTTTACGACAATTTCACTTTCTATAGAAATATTTTTAATATATATTTATTAATTGTAGACTCCTTAGCAAAGTTTTATTACAAGTATTTTTTTTTTTTTTTTTTATTTTTATTATTGTTATTCAAATTTACTTATTATAATTATTATCAAATGATGAAAAATTTAAAGATTTAAATATAAAAAAAAATTACAATCTTTCCAGAATCAATTTTCACAATTTAATTCAAAACGACTGTTCTTCAAATTCCTCTCCATTTTGATTGGATGTAATTGAAGGGAGGGGGGAGGCGAAATATTTTCTGAAAGAAAGGTTCCAAAAGGGTATAGCCGGGTAAGGGGTGATTTTGGCCCGAGCCCCGATTTTCGATCTCGTGCCCCCAAACGATGTACTTTGATGCAAAAAAATCTGAAAAAATATTGACCCTCCCTCCCACCCTCTCCTTTTTAGAGTTATGGTCATTTTATTGCATTATTTTCGATAATTTTCTATTTCAACGCAAGCGAATGAAATTTTCTGTCCTTTGGCATAAAGTTACATCTCGTAGAGGTGTATTTACAATAATTTTTTCATCAATTTTGGTGCACTCCTTCTCGTAGTTTTGGCCATTTGAAATTTTCAACTGTAAAAAAAAACCCTGATAGCGAAGTTTGAGCAAGGTTTAAAAATAGGTCAAAAATCTCAAAAAAAAACTGTACAAAAATGTTTAATTTTAGTAGATTTTTCGAATTTTGAGTGTTTTATACCGGGAAAAAAGGCCAAATGAAGAGACTAACGTCGGATTCGTGTTTAGCGAGTCAAAAGTACCCTAATAAACAGCATTTTCGTAATAGTTTTATTTAACATTTCGAAATTCCATTTTTATTTTTGTCATGGAAAAATTGGAAAAATCAGTAAAAAAAAAGAGAGAAAAAACTGAATTTTGAGACTTTTACACACTTGAATTTCTTCTACGACGAAAAAATTTGAAGATAATGTTTCACAGATGTTATTTGCCCCCGCTTACCCCCCTCCCCCACCCCTAAGTACACCAAGTAAATTTACACGCCTAGTTCGAGATTCTGAAGTCAACTTAGTCTTGCTCATTAAATTGAAAACCATCGAAAAATGACGACAAATCTTTTTTTTTCCAATATACTGAACAAATTTTTTTCGGACCAATTTAAACAGGAGGGGGCTATGAGTCCAAAAACTCTCAATAAAAAAGATATTAAAATCTGATAAACTAGTCTACAATAAGTATTGATTTTTTTAGGCTGATTTTTCTATATCATATTGTCAAAGAAAAGTAGGCCATTACGGTTTATAGATCTATGGTGAATGGTGGGAGGGGGTAGTGTCGAAGAAAAATCTGTTTTGGGATCTTAGAAAACCATCAAGACCATTCTTAGACATGTAAATTATAGAATATCACTAAAAATCATTTATTGGGCTTGATATCGACCAAAATAACGCAGATTTAGTTTGACGTTGGCCCAGGGTCAAAATTCACATGAATTTAAATTTTGGGCGAGGGGCAGCTCAGTGAGTAAAAAAGTAGAAATGGAATATTTTTATAGCAATCGATAGAGAATTCAAAGTTGCATAATACAGCCTGAAATTAGCCTCCTATTTCGATTAGGAAGAGAAATATGAGGTTTTTTCTCCTTTTTGACTTTGAGAAAAAAGTAATTTTTCGCTCATTTTTTTTTTCCAAATTGAGCGAGAACGTTGAAATTTGGTAAGTACCCTGCATACGCTTCATGGTGGTGAGGGGATAAAGGGAGTGGAGTGTCCATTTTTTAACTTTACTGCGCCCCCCTCGTAGCCTTGAAAAAGTCATTTTTTCAGTAATTTTTGCAACTTTTTCACTTAGGTGTATACTTGGGCGTTCAATTTTAGATTTTTTTTTAAATTGGTGGGTTGGGCGAGTGGGGAAAAGGGAGTTGAAGATAAAAAGTGCCGAAATGACGTCAAATGAATGTGGTGAAATTTTGGGATCTCCAAATTGACCCTTTACCCAACCCCACCTCCTCCCTTCTTTTGGTTCAAAATCTCAACATTTACAAGAAAAATCAAAAAAAAATTTTTTCTTTTTTCGATTTTTTTTGGTATAAACGTGTCTGACGTAAACAACAATTTTTTTTCGCTTCTCAAGGGTTTCAAAATCATGCTTAAAAATTTAAAAAATCAAAACATTTTGATTTTTTTTGAGTTGAAAAAGTAGAAAAAAGTACTTGAAACCCATAAAATGCAAAAAAATTGTTATGACTTTTTTTGGTCTTATGTGGTCTACTATAACACGTTAATACCAAAATAATGGAAAAAATAATTTTTTGTTTTTGATTTTTCGAGTAAATTTTGAAATTTTAAACGGGTGAGAGGAGGAGAAGGAGGAGGTAGAAAATCAATTTAAAGACCCTAAATTTTTACCACGTTCATTGGATGTCATTTCATTACTTTTTTTTCACTACTCCGTCAACTTTTGATTGAAACGCCTTATTGTACACATATTTCGCCTTCAATTTGAGCTACGAGATTAAAATTTGCCTTGTAGGCCTGCCCCAGCCAGTTAAAAAGTTGAAAAATGGAGTCTGCTACCGAAAAAAAAACATTTTCGTGCTTTTTGGCTGGTTTTTACCATTTCCTATTGCCAATGAAGAAAAGGCAATCAATCCTTTATTGGCGAGTTGAAAAAATTGAATTTTTGAATGAATATTTTATCCTATGCACCAAAGTGAGTTGCAATTTGTTTTTTTTTTTTTTTTGAAAATCTACAAATGATGGTGTCACAATCGTTGTAAAGAACTTAACATCATTATTACGTTTTAAATCCCAACTCAACAGTCCAATTTTTCCAACTGATAAAACCCACCGCAAAGATCAAAAATTTCGTTTTTTTGAACCGAATCTATTTTGATGGAGATTGACGAGGTGGGGGTGAGAGAGGGCTATAAAAAATTTTTCCTATCACTTTTTTCTGGAAACCACAAAAAAAAACAATGCAAAAAGTGACATAAAAAAACCCCATTGGAGGGGTAATGGTAAAAACTTGCCACCAACGATCATTCTGGGTATAAAAATGCATAATTATTCTAATTTTGGGAGAAATTTTCAACAAAATTTTTTGCTAATTTTTACATTTCAACGAATTTTGCTTGTGAAAAAATAGAGTTAGAGAACTGACGAATGAAATCTTCAAGTATATCGTTTTCGGGAACATTATTGAAATTTGGCTCAAAAATTATCATTCACTTTTGAAACTTCAATTACTAATCGATGAATTGTACGTATCGGGCTGAGTAAAAATTCCCAATTTTATTTATTTATTTTTTAACAATTCGACAAATAAAATGACGCTGAATATGTAACAAAAAAGAAAAAAAATTTTAAATACGAAAAATTGCGAGTTTTAATTAATAAAATTATTAAACAAACGTGTGCTTTAATCTGAATTTGGAAAAACGATTATACGAGTAATTTTTTAATCAAGATAAGAACCATCGTGGTTGGTACGTCCATCGGTACGTAAACATAGGCGTATTATTTGATAAGAATATGAAATAAAAAAAGTTGAATAAACGCATAAATTTGTACCCCAATAACAGGTAGCTAAGTAAACTACACAAGTACGTAGGTATATTAAAATTAAAGTGTAACAACAAAGTCTCTAATTTGCAGAACCTCGAGCCAAATGCATGAAAAAAAAACACACATTTTCAAACAACTCGACCTATTTCCCTTTAACCCAATAATTATAAAATTTCTAACCGACCGACGGCGTAGATAAAACGAAGGTATTAATTAAACGTAAAAAAAATACCAACAACAATAATAATTTCGAGTCGGACTATACAATACCTTTATACTAAAATATATATATTTTGACACAATCGTTGATTATTCGGTTTAGCATTATGTTGTTTGTAGTTGGAATATGTCGGTTCTGGAATCTAAACCTATTCATTGATTTGATTTTTTTTTTTTTTTTCTTCTTCCACACTCGAACTACGCATCGAAATCAGTGAAAGACCAGATAAATTACATAACCGAAACGATTTACCTTGAAATGCGTAAAAAAAGCACTAGCCATGACTAAACGCACACGGTGAAAAAATCAGGAAGAGAAGCATTCAAGGTCGCTATGCTAACCGCATAATGAAAATACCACTTTTTTCCACGTTGATTACCAATCACATCGGTTCTCTCAGTTGTACGTACCTGAATATGTATAAAAATACGCGTACGGTAAACCGCTCCGCTCTGCTAGAACCGATTATTAACGACGCCAATTTCGCTTATTATTTCAACTTTGAAAAAGGAGAAGTTTATCTTGACCTTCCTCAATGTAAAAATACATAGAGCCTGCTGCGTGCTGGTCTCTCATATACCTACACTACATACACAGACAGCCTACTACGTCTACGCAATCTCAGCTCTTCTATGTTATGTTAGGTTAGGTTACGTTGCGTTGCGTTGCGTTACGTTACGTTACGTTGGGTTGAGAAAATTTACATTACAGGAAATATCATCTCGTTTGGTCGATGAATTTTTTTTTTCTGTTTTTTTTTTTTTTTAAACTTCTCCATCTATGTGTTTGAGTGGTCGTGTAACATATTCGTAGGTCTCAGGTAAGGTATACGCATTCGATTATGAATACTGTACGCAAAATGCGTAGTTTTTTTTCCCCCTAGCCATGATAAGGTGACCTATGTGTAGGTCCTACGATGCCATACAGGTATCTAATCGTATCGTCAACGAATACTGTACCTGTCCAGGTAGTATAGGTATGGCTATCCTGTATTCGATACAACGACCCTCGAATTCTCAAGTCGTCTGTATGGTATTTATATCCTCACACTACACACCACAGCGACAAATATAACCTTACATTATAGGTTACGTTCGATCGTCGTATACACAATTGGCACACGTTTCGAATGCAATTGCAACGACGTGTTTTATTAAAAATTTACACATTCGCATTACGTAATAATTAATTGGAAAATATACGAGGCTCGAAAATATCAACGCTGATTTGTGTGTGTATGTCGTTTTTTTTTCATTTTTTTAATTTTATTTTACGACCAACTAAGTACTACGTAGTTTTAATAAAACAAACCTTATTTCTTCCTCGGTTTATTTATAGCATTTTCAACTTTAATTAAAAAAATTTCATTTCGAGATGAATTTAATCGATACGATACGATGTGAGAAAAATGCAGGTATAAAGATCGTATTTTCATTTTAGGCTACGGTTTGTTGCAGGGTTTTGGTAAAATCTAGCTACATCGATCATTGATATGAGATAGATGGTTGCACGGTTTGTTTGTTTGTTTGTGGAAAGTGTGCACGAATCTATGTTATTTTCTTTGTTCTTCTTTTACCATAGCCTTGAGGCGGTATTAGTACGAATTCTAACCTATCAATTCTTTCTGTTGTAGCAAAGAGTATAACTTGACCTTGAATTTTTTTTTTTTTTTGCTTTTTTACTCTATTCAGCGTGTGTATGTATGGTAAGAAAAAAAAATCATGATCATATATGTATAATTACACAATATATGAGTTTTTTTTTCTCTTTAATTTCTTACGAGTCTTTCTTTCTGCTACGAAACGTTGCAGATTTTAGAGACACTTCATGTAGTCGATTCTATAAAATTGGTTAGCTTTTTAGGCTGATTTTCCTATCAATGAATACCAGGCTATTACAGTCTATCGACCAACGGCGGTTAGAGGCAGGAATACCAACAAAATCCGTTTTCAAGTCCTAGAAGACCATTAAGACGATTTTTAGCCATGTCAGATATTTATTTTTATTTTTATTTTTTTCCCCCGAACATTAAAATCATTTACCCTGCTCGATACCAACCAAAATCGCTCCAATTCGGTCAATCGGCTCAGTTTGGCAGTAAATTAAATATATATGAGTGGGGATAACCCTGGATCAAAATTCAGTTTTACTCCATTTTGGGGGAGGGGGTGTTGAGGAGACAAAAACACAAAAATTGTTCCTTTTTTGAATAAATCGATAGAGAATCCAAAATTGTATAATATATCCAAAAATCAACCTCCTAGGTCAATTAGAAGAAGAGGTATGAGGGTTTTTCCCTTTTTTGACCTTGAAATAGGGCTGCTCCTCCCCTATCTACCCGCCAAAATCAAGCTGCGAAGTTGAAATTTGGTATGTACTTTCAGTAGGGGCCCTTGATGTGCCTTTTGGTGACGTAATATATATGAGTGAGGATGGCCCCGGGTTAAAATTCAGTTTTACCCCATTTTGGGGGAGGGGGTGTTGAGGAGACAAAAACACAAAAATCGTTCCTTGTTAAATAAATCGATAGAGAATCCAAGTGTGTTTATGCTAGAAAATTGAAAATAACTATAATGCGCCAAGCTTTTCTGACATTGTTCAATGTTATCCATACACTTTCAACTTGACTGCAAACTAATGAAATTAGCTTAAAATGAAGCAGTGGATTCGTTTTGAAATCATATTGAAGGAATCAAGAGTAGAAATGATCTTGAATCAAAGCTCAGGTTTACCCATCATTTTTGTAAAGAGGTAGGAGAAGGATAGTGGCGGATTTCGGGTAGTTTGGACACTTCTTTTGTTCAAAAATACTTTTCATGTATACTTTCGATTTATCAAAAAAAAAAAAAATTCAACTTGTCTACCTGTTCATTAGAAAAAATATCGTGTTTTAAGGGGTTCCAATTGATGTTTTTTTTCTGATTCATTCGCTGTTCGAGTAAGCAAGTATACATGAAATATTTTTGCAATAATGAAAGAAAGCGAAAAAAATCATCAAATGAGAATTCGACTGTAAATTCGTTTTCAGTAGGTTTTATTCATCTGGAAACGACACCAATGTCGATAATTCAACTTCTCATCAAAACAACCTCCAGGGAGAGGGTGGATGACCACCATCAGTTGACAGATAATTGATGGTCCATCGTTATGATTTTCTGTTGACTTCAGATTGGAAAAATTTCATAAAAATCAGCCTTGTTTCCGACATTATAAAACCAGAAACTATAGTTCAACGTGGACAAAGAGGGTTTCACATATTCAAATCGTATAAATTTTTTTTTGGATCAACTCCCCCCTCCTTCTTTTTAGGTATAAGTAATGGAGATTTTTTGAGTATTCTCAATACCATAGTAAGCAAATATATGAATTTGAAGGAAATCTGCGAACAATTTTTTTCATCCCTCTTGTGGAAAAAAAAATCCCCGTAAACGCTGTCACTCTCTCACCAGAACGCCGTGAAAAATCTATCTGTACGGGGACTTTTATTATTTTTTTTGACAATGTTTCCACCGCTTCAATATTTTTCGGAACTTTTACGGTATATTTAAGAATACATAACACATTTTGGGGTGGAATAATTATTCCATTGTACCTTCGAACTTTCACTACAAAATGGCCGCTCAAATTTTCAAAACGTCACAACTCGGTGAAATATGGTCAACATTTTTTTTATACAGTTCGTGGAATATTTTCGAATAGCTTTTTTAGCATGATTACTTTTGTACGTCAGAATTGCGGATTTAGATTAACTAATAATTGATTTATAATAAAGAAGTACCTAAGAGTGTAATAAAGGAATAAAAAATTTACCTTAGAAACATTCCTATCGATGGATATCGACGTTGACTTAGAATCAATTTTATTTGGAACTGATAGATTGATTGGTATAGATGAGCTGCGTCTTCTGCGTAAATGATTCGATGAAGGGCATTCTTCTTCGTCTTCGTTTTGACTTACAGACGAGCCAACTTCTTCGGAACTTCTGTCGTCTGAAGACAAGCGACGTTTTATTGTAGTTTTCGATTCGTCTTCAAACGTCTTATCCCATAGCTCGGATTTTATTTCGAGTAAACTGAATAACTCCGTTATGCTGTCTAGCTCGCTTGACTGTAACGTAAAAAAAAAATTCAAAATTATGTTAATAACGTATAATATAAGTATGTTTATATTTCTACAGAAGTTTAATAATATAATTTTAAATAAATCACAGTATCGGTACGTAATTTGTTTTTCAATCAATTTTATGTAATTAAATTATTTTTCTAGAAAAAAAAAATTAATCGAATTAAGAAGTTGAATTTTTCTCAACATTTACCTACAATGTAATAACATTTTTTAAATTTAATTCAAGGTAATTGAGTTCCCATTAAATTAAAACTATTCCTTTCCTCTCATTTTTTAAAAAAGTAGTTTCGTTTGAAATTTCAGAATGGCATTTATATCAATAAATCAATCATCGGAATTTTAATTAAAAACTGCAGAGTTGCAGTTATTACGAGTCAAGAAGTAATTTAGCAAATATCGAAATCAAGGAAATGATAGTTATTTAAATCGTAGTAAGATGATTTTGAACTTGAAAGATGTTGATAAAAAGTTCGAACGGAAAGCAGCAGAGGAGAAATCACCTTAATATATTTCTTCCTATAGATCATGATACGAATACGAAGATCTAGAAATATCAAGGTTTAGCTACTTTAAGATTCCAATTTTTTAAAATTATTATTATTTTTTCTTAGTACTTATTTTGCTGAAGAAAAAATTAATTTTTTTACGTCTTAAATATTTTTTAAAGCAAATTAGACTTCGGACGAAAAAAATATCCTCGAAAATGACAACTCGAATAACAAAGAGACCTGAATGAAAAAAGTTAATAAATGAAAAGAAAAAAATCATAAAACAAAAACACATTCTCAATCGAGATAAGAACTAAGGTAAACTTATTAACTCGTAGGTACGTAGAAATACCTCGCAGTCTGGCTCATTTAAAGAAGTTAAAAAAAAAAAAAAAAATCAACTGAAAAGATCTATACACTAATCACCTATGCTATACGATGATGACGAAGACGACGACGACGGTTCTAAATCTATAACAAATTATCTATATCGAAGGTTAAACCAATAATTCAACATTTCAGTCGCAATTTGCTTTATTCTTGACATATAGCTGCCTACACACGAACGACATTTATCATTATTTATTCACGATTTTGACGATCAGACACTAGAAAAATGATGCAGACTGCTGCTACCTTCGCCTTCACCTATGATTTCGATCTACATTCAACATTCCGAAGCAGTACGTTTAACAGCAACAGAACTCGAAGGCGAAGAAGAGAAAATAGTTACTCGAAGATAGTATTAACGAGAGAAAAAAAAAAGAAAAAAAAAATAACCAATAAAATCTTAGAAGAGTTCAAAGAAAAAAGCAACGTATTCAGAAGGGTATTACGATTACAAAATAAGAAATTTACTGGCCAATACAGCCTTGAAAAATTATTTCCTGTCAAATACCACCCAATAAAAAAAAGTAATTATAATATAATATCTCGTTTTGTATCGACATACTTAAATACGTATAATCCACGTCTGGTCGTCTATCTCTATCGGTAAGGTACTTCTACTTACACAACAGTATTATCGAAAACCCATAAAACACGCATTCGGTATTACTACATTAGACCCTCCTTTTCCTCACCATCCATTAGATTGATAGTGCTGGTGGTGGTCGTCATCGTCCAGATAAAGATATCATTTCTTTGTAGTGTATCTATGTACCTACTTTTTTCTCTTTCTTTAACGATCAATAAATCATAAATCAAACGAATACACTCTTTTTCTTTTTATCGTATTGTTTTTATGATCTATATAGAAGAGTTCTTCTGTCGGCTTTGGTACTTTTTTTTTTTTTTTTTTACCAAGAGGTAACTATACTTTTATCATTTGAATAGTACATAAGTACGGGTAACTTTCGATGATTTGTTTTTATATTTTTTTTTTATTCGCTATAGCAGAAGGAAGGCGAATAACAAGTTGCATTTTTTATCTCTTTTTTATAGGTGAATAACGTTGCCATTGTAAAGATATAAGTAGTACTACTTCATACACGTTAAATAGGTAAGGTACATGATTATTTAAAGTCGAATAGAGCCGATATGGTACTTCGAATTGGATCGTGGCATGAAGTTATGCAATTCGTCGTCTACGTGGATGTCGCCATTTTGTAGGCGAATTTGCAACGGACCGACGGGAAATTATAATTTCTACACCATGAGAACGAATTATAATAATGTTTTTATTTCGATTCATTTCGATGCTAAGGTTGGTGGAGGCTGGAGGAAGTTAAATAGTTTTAATTTTTGAGCCTAATTTCAGTTGTGTTATTGCCAATCACCGTATCACGGATGAGGAGGGGGAGAACACGTACAAACAAAATTCGTTGGGTAAGTTACATCGGATGTTTATTTCTTACTAATTTATCCCCCCTCCCCCCCCCGAAGAATAAAAATCATTTACTTGACTCCATATCGACCAAAATGGTTCAAATTTGGTCAACATGTGTAGATTGAAGGGAGATTAGATATATACGAGTGGAAATGACATCGGAATAAAATTCAGGTATGTTCAAATTTGGGGGAGGGGATGCTGAAGGGAAAAAATGTCAAAAATTGTTTATTTTTAAACCAGCTGATAGAGAAGCAAAAGTTGTATAACATATCTAAAAATCATCCTCCTATCTCAATTAGGAGGGAAGGTAAAAAAAATTTTCCCCTTTTTGATTTTGAAAAAAGCGAATTCTAGGCATATCTTCCCTCCAAATTGAGCTAGCAAGTTGAAATTTGGTATGCATATTCCAGTAGGGATCCCAAAATTGCTTCACTCGGGTTTCGACATTTCAGCCCTATTTCACACCCTCTCCCATCCCGCTCTAAAAACTTAGTTATTTGGTCGGTTTTTCTTATTTTTCGAATTTGTTCTACGCATAATTTAACCCCTTCAAGTTGTGCTAGGAAGTTGAAATTTGGTTTGTAGATTTAATAGTGGTCCTAGGGAAGGGTTTCAGCTATTTGCAACAATATCGTTTTTTTATTCCATGAAAGGATAATTTACCGTCTAATGCATCGTGATACTTTTTAGCAGACAGGATTTTCTGCATAATATTGTCATTGAAAACCAGGCTGTTACGGTCCATCGACCTTACGTGAATGAGAAGGGGGGCCAAAAAAATCCAATTTGAAGTCTTGAAAGACCGCTGCGACTATTTTTGCTGATGCTAGATTTTCATTCTTTTTTTTATCCCCTCCCCCTACCCCTCCCCCTCCAAACTGATACTAAAAATCATTAGCTCAGCTCGATACCGACCAAAATTGATCAAATTTGCGAAATATGCTCAGATTGGTGGCAAATTTGATATTTTGGTATGGGGTTGACCTGCGGTCAAAATTCAGATATGCTCAAATTGGGGCGGGGGAGGGGGGTTGCTGAAAGACTAAAATCACAAAGAATGTTTCTTTCTGAGCCAATTAATAGACAATCCAACATATCGATAAATCAGCTTTGTAGGTCAATTAGGAGGTGAAATATGAAAATTTTCCCCCTTATTTGACCTTGAAAAAAGGCTGTTCCTCCCCTATCCTCTCTCCAAATTGAGCTAAGAAATTGAAATTTGGTAAGTACATTTAGTAGAGGTCTTAGATATGCCTTTTAGGAGTCTCGACTTTTCAACCCTATGGGACCCCTTTCAGCCCCGAAAATGTAGTTTTTTGGTCGCTTTTTCTGATTTTTTGAGTTTGTGCCTCGCATAATTTCCCTCCAAATGGAGCTAGGAAGCTGTAATTTGGTATGGCCCTAGATGTGCCTTTTGCAGGTTTCGACTTTTCAGCCTGATTGCATCCCCTCACCGCCTCGTCATATAGTTTTTTGGTCGATTTTTCTTATTATTTGGATTTGTTCCTCGTATAACTCCCCTCCAACTTGATCTACGGGGTTGAAATTTGGTATGTAGATTTAGTATGGGTTCTAGATGTGTTCTTTGAAGTTTAATCAATACACTCCAATATCTACTTATACCCCTATCACTGTTCAAGAAAAAATATCCCAAAGAGTTTCTTTTTGTTTAATTCCACGAGTGGGTAATTCGAATATCTTCATAATTCATGAAATTCAGGCTCAAAAATCATCGAAAGGGGATGCTTCAGAAATTGAAGAACATGAATATTGGAAAACCCATTAAGAAAATAATAATAATAAATTAATTTTGCAGTTCCTCTGCTCTAAGGATAAGTCGCGACTTGGAACTCTTCTCCATCACATTTGTAAAGATGAAGCTATAATTTTTTTGGAATTCAAAAATGTCAATATCTTTCAAGTTTTGGAGAATATAAATAATTACAAGCAATAGGTAGGCTTCGACAGATTATTCAGCGGAGAATCAATTCATTGAAATGAAGTCTAAAATCCAATTTAATAACCGGATTAAGGTAGGTAACAGGTACCTATATAATTAATACATTATTATTATTATTATTATTTTTGTTAAATAACGAACCCAATTAAGAATAAGTTTAAAGGGAAATAATTCACTTTTAACTTTCTGCTTGTACAATTCTTTTGTCCGTATTAGAAATAAAAAAAAGCCTTAGCAGCTTTTTTGAATAAAAAAAAAAAGGCACCATATCTACAAGAGTTTAAGTAAAAACTTGCAAAAAATTGGCATTGGTAAAATTCATGACTTTATTCACTTTAAGCAACTTTTTCATAAAATAATGACATTTCAGCTATTGAACTTTCGGTACTAAGTACAGTAACTATGAGAAGCATTCAATGAAAAAGGAGAGACATAATGGACACGAGGCTAAATTTTTTCGAAGTTTTCTGGAGAGTATTCCAGCGAAACGAAGGTACAAACTTGAAGGAAAAAAATGAATTTTATGCACCTATTTTTTTAATTAAAACATTTCCAAAAGTTGTAACAAGTTCTATTCTTCTCTGCAACTTCTCTCTCCTATTTCAACACAAATAACATTGTGAAGTATAACGATGAAGTTCAAGTTTTATTGAAAACAAAGTAATAAGATCAACAATGCTTTATTTAGAGATGAGTGAAAAGATTTTCGAATAAGAGAAATCTTGAGGTCGAATTTGTGTAGTTATTTCTCTAGCTTCTTTCTGAATTCTTTTTTCGTCTTTGGTCGTGTTTAAATATCGAGCAATTTGATATTTTCAAATTTTATAGTTTTTCAGTACGTGTTACATGAAATAAGGATCTTCAGAGAAGGTCAAGTCCTGGGAGGATTGTGATCAAAGACGACGTAATGTGATGCAGTTATTTTGGACGTTTAACGTCGGTGAATACTTTCGAATGGAAAGCTTTAGAAATTCTTTTTTCCCTCCCTCTTTATTAATAGTATTTTGGAGCAGAAGTTGAGATTATTTTGTATCGAATCTTATCATTGCTATTACTACAAAATTTACGATTAAAATCAGACAATTCGATAAATTGAAATTTTTTTAAAAAAAAGGGTCTTTTGGTTGCTTCTGAATTTCGCGTACACCGCATAGTCGTTTGTATTGTGTACGCGTTAAGACGTCGCGATCAAAAACTTACAATATTATGGTATACGATAGTAGCTTTGTAGAATCGGTTACGAGGTGAATTTCGAATAAGAAATCGTTACGTTACGTAAAATTTTGCAACAATCAGAAACGAAATACATAAAACGACACGTTTTTTAGATAATTCAACAAAACTGTTTTCGATGATTTTTCGACGAACGTCGAATATTGATTTTCAAAAAAAAATGTTTGATAACGAATGTCGAATTAAAGCACGACTATTCATTAAATTATTACTTTTTTTTGTTTTTTTTGGAACGTCACGAATTGTACATTTTCCGATCGGTTTTGATAAATCTATGAAACGATGCAATGAATCATTAACACATGCGAAACGCTATTTCGTTTCTTGAATGTGTAATTCAAATACTATACACCGTAACGTTCGTGTATCGAAGGTAGATAAATACTTGCTTAGTTTTTCGAAGAACGTCACTAGCCGTATAACGTTATGGAAATTTTTAGGTTTCTACGACTTATACTATACGTCGAATGTTTTCGATGCCATGAAATAGAAAAATTCGTAAACTTATTCGAATCTTACGAAAATTGTATTAAAATCTACCTTCGATGTAACTACAAACTCATGTATTCGATTTCAGAACTCAGTAGATATTTTTCAATTCGACGAAATTCAATTCAAAAGGGTAAAAATTTCGTTTTGAAATAGTACGCGACTGCAGATCGAATCGGTTACAAAGTTTTTGAAAGAACAGGTCGAAAAAGTTGAGAAAAAATATTCAATTTGAATTCTTGTAACCTGTGCAAGTGTAATTGTTTCTTACAATTCGAAAAAATACGTACCTGAGCCTACATATACGAGCATTACCCATGAAAAAAAAATCTGCGGTAAACAAAACGTTTTTGTAAGAAGGAACAAGGCTGAAACTACCCAAATAACGAGGAAAATAAATTTACTGGATTTAAGGTTGAAGAACAGCTGGTTCTTGGCTGTCTGTTTAATGCTTATTCAAAAAAATATGTTGTTGAAGAAATGAGGTCATTCGACTGAAAATTTGAAACATCAGAAACGTGGATATTAGTAAAATTCTTACCGCTGGGTTTATTAAAGACTTTATAATCTTTGAATTTTTCTTATTTTCGAATATTGTGTTTAAGTTTGAATTTTTTTAAACGACGAACTCAACGAATTACATTAATAAAGCAATTTTGACTCCGACATCACACGATGGAAAATTTTAAAAATGAACAGAAATCGTAAACTGTGAAAAAATGATAATTTTGCCCCTTACACGTCGTACATTTATGAAATTGTGACAAAATTTTAGATTTTTCATTTTAGTAAACTTGACTTTTTTGCATTTACGAAGACAAGAAATGATCGAATGGAAAAACTAACGCCAGATTCGTGTTCAGCGAGTCAAATTACCTCGATTGAGATACCCAACACGATAATTTTATTCTGATTCCGTAAATTCATTTTTTTTTCAAGCCAAAAATTGAATTTTCAAAATTGGAATAAAATTAAACTATCGTGCAGCGTCTCTCTATCACCCTAATTCGACCTGATGAGTATGAATTTGGTATTAATTTTTACATGTGACTGTTTCACAGACTGAAATATGAGAAAATTTTCATTTTTACTTCACTAAATTTGAATTTTTTACATATTTAAAGGAGAGAATTAATCAAAATGAAAAACTAATGCCAGATTCGTGTTCAGCGAGTAAAATTACCCTGATTGAGACACCCAACACGATAATTTTATTCTAATTTCGAAAATTCATTTTTTGCATAATGAGAAATAATGCAGGAGAAATATTGAATGTTTATAATTGAAATAAAGTTATCATGTTGGGTGTTTTGATATGGATAATTCAACTTGCTGAATACTGATCTCAGACTAATTTTTTTATATTATCATTTCATTTATGAAATTCGATGGAAATTTTCATTCTTACTTCGCCGATCTTAAATTTTATGCATTTTCGAAGTCAAAAAAAAAAAAAAAAAAAAAAAAAAAATGGAATAACTAACCGCAGATTTGTGACCAGCCAGTTGAACTACCTCCATTTTGATACCTCGCACGATATATTTATTTCATGTTTTAAATATCAATTTTTTGAGTGGTTTTTGATCAAAAATTTCAGGCAAAAAATTGAATTTTCAAAATTGCTATAGAATTATCGTGTAGGGTGTCTCAATCGGGGTATTTTAACCCGCTGGATACGAATCTAGCATCATTTTTTTTGTATCGTCATTTTATTCGCGAAACGTGTGGTAAATTTTTGTTATTACTTCACAAAACTCGAATTTTATGCATTTTTGAAGCCAAAAAAAGGACCAAATGGAGAAACTAATAGCGGATTCGTGTTCAGCGAGTCAAATTACCCCGATTTTGATACCTCGCACGATATGTTTATTTCATGTTTGAAAAATCAATTTTTTGGGTGGTTTTTGATGAAAATTTTCAAACAAAAAATTGAATTTTCAAAACTATCGTGTAGGGTGTCTCATTCAGGGTAATTTAATCCGCTGGATACGAATCTGGCATCATTTTTTTTGTATCATCATTTTATTCGCGAAACGTGTAGTAAATTTTTGTTCTTACTTCACAAAACTTGAATTTTATGCATTTTTGTAGCCAAAAAAGGGACAAAATGGAGAAACTAATAGTGGATTCGTGTTCAGTGAGTCAAATTACTTCGATTTTGATATCTTACACAATATATCGATATCTTGTTTGAAAAATCAATTTTTTACATGATTTTTGATGACAAATTTCAAGCGAAAAATTGAATTTTCAAAATTGCTATACAACTATTGTGTAGGGTGTCTCAATCGGGTTAATTTGACTCGCTGAATACGAATCTGGAATCAATTTTTTCATACGTACATTTTATTTTCATGTTTTTTAAAATTAAAATGAATTTTCATGGAAAGTAAGACTGCAACATGGTACACGAAACTTTGGAGATGGCTTTTTTTCATTTGCATCCAACTTTCACCCAAATATCAGCGAAATTCTATTTTCGGAATTCCTTCTATAGATTTACTCATAATCAAACCAATTAGGTAAATTATATTTTTGCAAACAAAAAAAAAAAAAGAAAAATTTTTAACTACTTCATTTTTTACTTATAATTTTATATTCGATCAAAATATATCACTTTAAAAAAGATGAAAAAAAAAAACGTTCGAAAATAATTTGTTAAACGTTACCTTCGGTGTACTTGTAAGAGTATTATCATTTATTTTACATAACAAGATACAGTAGTAACTAGCTACCTACTACCTAATGACAAAAGAGCTCTGTTGGGTTTGGTGCATAATAAACCAGAACGGATATCCCGATTGATTTCCCTTTCTTTATGGAATTAATTAGGTAAAAGTACACATTGATTAAGAACTATTCAGTCACCACCCAATGCGTCCATACCCAAATACAACAACGCAAGACGACGTTTCGTACTTTCAGGGCAAGCATACTATCTAAGTAAGCAACCTTATACGCGAATACTTTCAAGCACTTTTTAAATATTATTTTAGGAAACACTGCGGGCTAAAAATCAGAAATCAATTCAATGCATTATGGTGAATGGACACAGCTGGGGAATAATAACTATATGTACTTGACAACTGATCTTTACATAAATAACAAAGTATTTAAGATAGTACATCGCACGCACAATAGATAGGATTATCATTTTTCCTACCAAAATGTAGTATAAGAAAAATCGAATTTTCGAAAATATGATCTTCATTTTGTAAACTTTTACAGTCAATAATTTAAAACTGTAAATCATATACCAATCTACGTGTTACACTAATCGACTTATCAGTCTATTAAATCTATCCACGTAATAGTCGCTAATTAGGCGCGTGCTGCCAGCATCAAGGTTTAAAATGGCTATGCACTATGTATTGTATATAATATTATATATATACGTGTGTGTGTGTGTGTGTATGTGTATACGTAGTGCTCAACAGAAAGACGAAGACAGCCAATGCCAAAATCTCGCCGCAGTTCTCTAGATAAGGGCAATGCATTACAAAGGTGTTGGCCAATACCCGAAAACCATCGAGAGAAAGTACGCGATCAATGTCACCTCGCTTACAAGTTGGCCACTAAGGTATCATATGGTAGATACCTATAAAGACAGAGCAGTGAGCGAGAGAGAAAGAAACTCGAAACACCAGATTAAAGAGGCAGAGAATCAATGCGGCCCGGCGATATTTTTATTTGACGTTATTTTAAAACGGAGAGGGGCACTGACCTCCATTGGACGGCACTGACCTAACGTAAGCTATTACTTCACCATTGATCAATGTGCACTATCTGGTGTGGTATAGGTATTTTGAACGTGTTATCGCGTATTAACTCTACATATAAGTATAACTACATTGTAAAGCAAACGTGTACCATTAACACTATTGGAGACTTGGTGTTTCGAAATCGTCGCATGGTATTGGTAGAGTAGTACGAGTATGTGTCCATTGTAATTAAATTGTAATTTACGATAAGCTCTTTACAATATGCTTATTCGAGTATCTAAATTAATTTAGTGTAACGTCCTAGTGGTCGTATCATCCCCCCCCCCCATTATTTTTAGTTGTAGAATGAGAGTTCAATTATCACAGAATGAAAATGAGAACAATGATGAACTACTGATCAGGATCTTTCAAACGAATATGGCAGAGGGAGGTATCATTTTACAGCAGTTTTAGATTGGTATAAAATTGGTTCATCGTATCTGATCAAAAGGGATCCTTAGTGTAAATTGTTTCAAAAAATCCACATCTTCGCAGAATACGAAATCGATTCATACAGAATAAACGAGGAGAAAGAGGGGGCGGTAATAAATAAATCTTGTTTCATGGAATAAGCTACAAACACTCTACACTTGTCTCTTCAGCCTCCTACAACTATGAAGGGAGAAGAGAGGGTGATTTTTTGAGGCCATTCGATCAACGTAGAAAAGTAGGTGCTGTGTGGAGGGAGGGAGGGAGAGTATAAACGAAAATCGTTTTAGAAAGTAGAAGACTATTGAGACCGTTCTTGCCCATATCAGTAATTTATTTCGTTTATTTTTTTTATTTATTTATTTTTTCTCCGGAACTAAAAATCATCTGCTCGGCTCGATACGGACCAAAACTGGGCAGCAGGCTTGGACTGACATCAAATTTGATATTTTTGAGTGGAGATGACCTTGGGTAAAAATTCGAGTTATGCCCAAGTTTAGAAGGACGGGGAGGGGGGATGCTGAAAGGCTAAAATGGCAAAATTTTTCGTTTTTAAACCAATCGATAGTGAATCAAATGTTATACGACATATCTAAAAATCAGCCTCCCCCCACGACAATTAGCAGGAGAGAAATTAGGAGTTTTTCCCTGTTTGACTTGTAAAAATGCTTGATACGCTCATATTTCTCGTCCAAATTGGGGGGGGGGGTTGAAATTTAGAATGCATATTTAGTAGGATATTTAGTAGGGATTATAGATGTGCTTTTTGGGGTTTTAGAATTTTCATCAGTATTACATCCCCTCACAGGGCCCAAAAATGTAGTTTTTTGGTAGATTTTTCTCATTTTTCAGATTTGTGGCACTCATATTTTCCCTTCAAATTGAGCTAGGAAGTTGAAACATGGTATGTAGATTTAGTAAGGATTTTGGATGCGCCTTTTGGAGGTTTCAGCTATTCACTCAAATATCTACCTGTATTCTTTAGCAAACATCTCTTCAAATTGAGCTAGAAGGTTTAAATGTGATGTGTAAATTGAATAGGAGCCCTAGATGTGTTTTTTTGGTAAGAGAGGGCGGTCGACTTTTCATCCACATTGCACCTCCTCACAGGTTCAAAAAAATATGTGTATTTTTTTGGACAATTGTGCTTATTTTTCGAGTTTGTCCTTCTCTCATCACTCTTCCAAATAGAGCTACATGATTGAAATTGGGTACATGCTAACGATTTATCGATCTAAGGCGGATGAGGGTGAGGAGAATATCAACACAATCCGTTTTGAGATCCTACAAGACCGTTACTACCATTTTTGGCTGTGTCAGATATTTATTTAAATTTTTACCCCCCCCCCTCCCCCGCGAAAAATAAAAAATTATTTGCTCAGATAGATACTCGCCAAAATCGATCAAATTTAAGGAATAGACTTCGATTAGCGGGCAATTCGATATTCTAGAGTGAGAATGATCTCGGGGTCAAAATTCAGCTGGGCCCAAATTTACAGTAGGAGGTGCTGAGGGGCTAAAATCGCAACCGATAGAGAATCAAAAGTTGCATAATTAATCTGAAAATCAGCTTCTTCGATTAATTAGTAGGGAAGATAAAAAGGTTTCCCCCTTTTTAAACATTGAAAAAAGGCTGCCCCCATCACCCCTCTAAATTGAGCTAGAAAATTTAAATTTGATATGTAGACTTAGCATGGATCATAAATGTGCCTTTAGCGAATTTCAACTTTTCAAACTCATTGGGCCCCTTCACAGCCCCAAAAATGTAGTTTTTTGATAGACTTTTCTTATTTTTCAAGTTTATTCCTCACATAACTTCCCTCCAAATTGAGCTGGGAAGTTGAAATTTTGTATGCAGATATAGTAGGGGTTGTAGATGTGCCTTTTGGGTGTCTTGACTTTTCAACCTCATTAATGCCCATCCCCACTCTTACCATTGATTAGGTTCTAATTCGAATAATTATAATATTTCACGAAAATCAAGCTTTTGTTCTTCTTCTTTGATAGATTGCAAGGATGTGAATTCGGTTTGTTTACAATCTTCTAATTATTATTAATTTTTTTCAAAAAAAAATGAGAAAAAGTAACTAACATGTGAAGTTAGTAAAAAAGTAACCCTGTAACATGCCTGCGCTTAGTAAAAATGTTCAGAAATTTTGGGCTTCTGCTTAGCAAAAAGAATATAAAAAAATTATCAATTCATCGCTGGGCTCAGCAATGTCGATGTTCTACTTTAAATTGAATGCGTTATCTAAAACGCTATTGATGTTTTTTAATCTATCTCATGATTGTCTCACAAACTAGCTCCAAAGACAAAATTATCAACTGCTGGCAAGTTATCAAGTATCGGTAAATTACCTTAACTGTAAAATACTCTCTTTATGTATTACGACGTCGAAGTAGCTGAATTTAAACTTATTTAGTACTTACATTGAATTTAATACTTACTATAAATTTGAAAGTAGGGTAAATACGTGTACATATCTGGTTTAGTACACTTAAATACGTACCATTATAAAGTACATAGTACACATATTACGATAATTTATTTAAAAACCATGACTTACTTCGACGTTAACTTGTCCCGTATATAAAAATGTTAAAACGATCTTCATATGAGATTCCTTAATATCTGGTATCTGTATGGTAACGCTATTTCCTTCTGAGGTAGCTACTTCGTCCTCTAGTAATCGTTTGACCAAAGGACTGGCAGAGGCTAAGACCAAACGATGGGCCTTCACCGGTACGCCTTTCTCGCAAATTATAGTCATATCGGCGAACGTATCACATATAAACCATTGTCTGATCTCTTCTATTAGTGAAATATTGTGTTTGCCATAGTGCAGGGTCAGCAGACCACTACTGTCGCCCTCACAATCATACATAATTCTCCTGAAACAAACAATTCATCACAATCATTTCGTGATAACCATATAAATGCGGTTTCCTTTTAATGTACATATCTTTTTCATATTACCTATTCAAGGTATATTGTACATAAAACTAGAAATTTATTTACGTGGCGAAAATTGACGCCACTACGCCACCGCAATGTAACCTTAATAAACGCTGATTCGTTACGTATGCGCCGGTTTGTACTCGGAATTAGCCATATATTTATATACGAATAGGTACATATTCCGTCAATTACGTGGAAAGAAAAAAAAAAAGCTTAACAATACATTGCAATTGAAATATCACCAACGTAATCTCGGTTTTGTCTACGAAGAGCTATACATTGCTAGATAAACGTCCTGTTGGCTGATGCGATAACATTACGCTAACGTAGGAGAATTAACCATCCAGGCGCCTTTTTAATTAACTAATTTACCGTTTAATATGAAATATCAACGATATCGACAATGTACTATTTTTTTTTTGCTCGATGGATTTTTTTTTATGGCGAAAACCTTAGCGATGAAATAATCGTAAAAGAAAATCGGCCAAGAAAATTATTTATATATATTTTTTTATTATTTTAAGGGGCGGAAAAACTGCTTATTACTTTTTCGTCTTAATTTCATTTTTTTAATTACTCATATACCATATAGGTTGGGTTGGCCACGTATACAGATGTTAAAATATCGTCAAGTTGAATGCCCGAATTTCATTATTTAATAGCTTTTATTTTTTTTGATTGAAAAAATGCACAGTTAAACGTATCGATAGAATTTTTTTAATGGGTTATAATATAATGTTGATTACTTTTCTTCAATTTTTCGCATCGTAGATTACTCATTTTACTTACATGTTTTTTTTTTTTTTTTTTTTTTTTTTTTTACAGCTATAATTATTGTACTTTTATCGAGAAATGTTTGTTAAGCCGATATTGGATTTTTAAGCAGAATGTCGTTCACCTGTATACGCCTAGATAGAAAGGTATAAGAAATATATACCTATTTTTATGGTAATGTAGGTATGAGGTGAACAGGTTGCATCCTTTTCAAAAAAAAAAAAAAACGATCCTTCGAATTCAATAAAATGTAGCGATGCAATTTGAAAAGAAAATCGCCAGATAGTAAAAATCAGTTCAGAAGTTATCTTGGAAAAGTTTCACTTTGATATGAAGATGCAATTGAGAAAAAAAAATCACAAACTGGTATTCATATGTTTAACAATCAACACTTGTTGCATTTTACACCCTTAAAAAGAAAGACTGTTATCTTCGTCTTGTTGAAAATAAGGCAGACATTGAGATAAGATTTTTTATACTAAAAGGTAACTTATACAATAAAATTACCCTAGTTATGATTTTTTTTAAATCATGGTTATTCCTGTTTTATTTTTATATTTTTTGATAGATGCTTTTTAACAAGATCGAAGCTTCAAGAATCCTCACTTCTATTCATTTTTTTCATATACGAAGATGGCACCGAAATTTTGGCAGGGGTTTAATACCTTCGTCTTGTCACTAAAAAAAAAAATTATTTTTTTTTTTTTGGATTTTCTTGGTTTCAACCCTTCTGTTCATGGATGAGGAGAAAATTCATATCAGGAAAATCAGGAAGTATTGCGAGGGCAAAAATTTTACAAAATACCAGGAATGAAAGGTCAAAAAATGAGTATTCAGGGGGCATCTGTGAACTGAAAAATTGTAATTTTTCTGGTTTTACTTCTGCAGAAGTATTAATTTTCAGATGTTTGTAAAAACATGGTGGCAGGGAGGGGGGTTTGTTTGAGCTTTCCCATTGTCCCCTTATTTCTGCTTAGGATTCTTTCATTTTTCTCTAGCTAGATAGACGAAGTCAAATATTGAAAAAAAGCAGAAAAAAATCGTCCAAGATGTCATTTTATGGTTGAAAGCTAAAACATGCAAAAAACCGAAAAAAAAAAAACATTTAAAAAACACTG
Source organism: Ferrisia virgata (assembly GCA_900060175.1). Taxonomy (NCBI): domain Eukaryota; kingdom Metazoa; phylum Arthropoda; class Insecta; order Hemiptera; family Pseudococcidae; genus Ferrisia; species Ferrisia virgata. The sequence goes on from FIZR01008826.1 coordinate 87,825, forward strand.
ATTTTCATCTTTGAGACAAAAAAAAATGATTTAAAAAAGAACTTTAAATCGTCATTTTAAAGCTCGAAAACCGTGAAAAACTACGAAAAAATCAAAAAACGTTACTTCATTGTATTTCACAAGTAAAATCCTAAAGTTTTTTTGATGATTTTTTCCATTAACATTTTGTGTGATTTTTTTTTAAATTTCTCATAAAAAATGCGATCAATAACTCAATTGTCTTTTGCAAGCTTTCTCAAATTTTCATATGCTTATTTTGAGCTGTAAAAATGACAATTTGAACGATTTTTTCCTTAGTATGTTTTGAGTTGTAAAATGACATTTTGAAAAAGTTTTCATTATTTTATTTGTTTTTTGAATTAAAAAAAAATCAATTTTTGGTATAAAATGATGTTTTTAGTCATTTTTTTCCCCCTACAAGCGCTAAAATGATGGGGAAAATAAACTCAAAATGACCTTTAAAAGTTCAAAAAACAAAAAAAATTTTTCAAATAAACGTGTAAAAAGATGAAAAAAAGTTGATTAAAACGTCTTTGTACAACTCAAAAAATCTATAAAAAAATAATGAGAATTTTCACTACGCGTTAATTTTTAGGCAATTTGTATGCAATGTAATAAAATATTTTACATTGAAAGATCTAAAAAATTTTTTTAAATCTTTAAAAAAACGTCAATATTTGACGTCAAAAAAAAACACCACTTTTTCCCATTTTTGATGCAAAACGACGAGGGAAAAAAAATCACTAAAAATGCTATTTCAAAGCTACAAAACCTTGGAAAAAACTACAAAAATTTTCAAAAATCACTAAATATTTTTACTTTAAACAAGTAATAAAGCGATTAATACTCGTATAATTTTGATTTAATTTTCAAAATAGGTAAAGAAACAAAGAAAGACTCGAAACAATCGCAAAAAATAAGATTTTCAAACTTTAGAGGTGTAAAAAGCAATAAAAACATCTTCAAAATTTTCAAAATTTTCCAACGTTGAAAGTGAAATATATGACGGAGACTGATATACGATCTTCAACTGGCCCTTAATGAAGTCCTTGTACAGTCACAAAACAATTTTTTGGACTAGTATAGGTCTACCTGAGTAAAGCTTGGAGTGGAGCACGAGAGCAAATTTTTAGAAAATTTCAGCAACAAAGCTTTTCAATGAATTTTGAACAAAATCTCACGATCGAACAGACATACGGTAAATTTACAAAAAAGGGAACGGAGGAAGGGAGCGGGGTGCTACGCTGCAAGCAAAAAATTTCAGAATCCCAGAAGTGGTGGACGATAGTCAAAAAAAGTAAAACTGCATAGACATCGCTCCGTAGCGCAAGATACTACTCCACGGTGTCGCGTGGCAAAATCTACGTACCTTACGCACTCGTAACCATGTACAATTCGTTGATACTTTTTCGTTCTTTGTTTGATCCGTGCAAAAGGAGGAGAGGGGTATGAAGATTACACACTCACTTCCCTCCCAATCCCATGAATTATTCAAGAAAATAGGATTATAAGCTGCAAAAGAATGGGCATATCGTTCAAATATTTCCAATGGTGATTTTGATTATTAAAAATACCATTTGTTTCAAAATTTTCACTCCCCCACCTTCGCTAGGGCGTATATATTTTTAAAAAGCATATTAAGTTTTAGTATTTTCGATCATAAAAATTTTGAATCCAATTCTGAGGTTTTCTATGAAAATAGTAGAACGATCAAAAAAAAAGAAAAAAAATTAAAATTCATCCCTCAGAACAACCCGTAGTTTCGAGCACGTAAGGTGCGTAGTTTTTTCCACGCGTCACCGTGGAGGAGTACCCGGTGTTACCGAGGTATTTATTTAGCGCTTTTTTAGTGCGATACCTGTACAGTTTTTAATTTTTTTCACCATCTTTCACCACTTGTAGGATTCTGAAATTTTTATGGTGTATTCGTACGTAAAAAATACATTTTGTAAAAAAAATTCGTCATTGACGATATCTTGGTTTTTCGACAACTATCATTTGAAAATTTTAAACACGTGTAACAAAAAGAGAAATCATTGGAAAAAATTGGGAAAAAACCTGTTTGTACTTTACATTGGTATAAAAACACAAAAAAATTTTCAATTTTCTACCTTCATTGTGTGACGAGAAAAAAAATTAAAGTAGAAAACACGTTTTTGCTTATATCTCTGGAAATGGTCGCAGAGAAAGAGAGAGAGATTTGAAGATGAGTTCAAGTATACTAAGATGGTATCCATTCATCCACTCATAATAAAATGACTCATTCAAAACACCACCACACATATATTAATACAATATACATACACTTTCACATTACTCACCAAAATAATACTTGAGCTAAAATGAAATTTATTCACGTAGCGGAATTTCCCGAAAAGTCCAGATGAAAATATTATTACAGGGAAAAAAAATGGGGGAAGACCTTAATTACCATATACACGTAAGCGACTTTTCTATACACATTCACGAAGAAGGTAGGTATAGGTACATCAACATCACATTTACACCTCTTTCATTTAACCCTATATTCCATACCTAGCACAGTAATACATATGTAATGTACAGAATCAGTGGGAAAACTAGTTTTCAGACGTTATGACTGTTACGTACGTATGTGGATGTACCCTTGAAAGCGTTATTCATGTCGGCCACATGTACCTGTCTAGCATTTGCTATATATTTATAGGTAAATTATACGATATATGGACATTAATGTGTTTTAATATGTATCACATTCAAGTATACAGACACAAACACATACGGAGCAGAGAATCTACCTACATTGTGGAAAAAAACTTCGTTTTTCGTTCAAAAGGACTATAACCTACGATACCAGGAACAGGATTTGGCAACGTTGCGTTGTAGTAAGAGAGTAAAGATTTTTTTTTTTTTTTTTTCGTGCCTTTTTCAAGTTACGGTCACGGTATCTCGCGTACGTTAAATAATTAACTTCCATATTAAGAGTCGCGGTGTTTCGTATTTAACAAGGATTTCCTGTGATAAAAAATTTGTTTCAAATAGAAAAACTAATCCAAGTATAAGTTAAATTGATTTATTACGACCAGGAAATCGCGATTGTGTAAAAAAAACCTCTCTTTTATAACTCTTAAGTATATATAGCTTTGAGATGCCCCATAAGTATAAAGGAGTAGATACCTAGTATCTGTATATTTAGCTATACACATCGTATATGTGCTCTTATTGTACTTTAGATTTCGTTGTAACAATCAAAACGAGCTACGTAGTGTATGTGATACTTGTATTATAGCATTACGTAGGAGCTATTCGGTACAAGAAATACTAACGAAAGAGAGATGGATACAACACGAGGAATAACCTTGTTGAAGAAATGTCGTTGTTCTCTCGACTTGTTCAGCGCCACACGAGTTCTCTTTCTAATTAAATAATAACAGGCTATGAAGAACTATGCAACGTACTGTAGGTAGGTAGATAGATTGCCAAATTTATTAGTATACCAATCAACAGCAGGCAGATATATTAATGAAACATTTCGCTCGATGGTTATTTACACATAATGTATAAATATGGCCATCGAAGTTACACACACACACACAAGCAGATAATTACAATCAATCGATTAATCGAGTAGTTCGGGTCAAATTGGTGCAAAAAATAACAAAATAACGAAGAAATCTATGAATAAAATTTTTCCCAAGCAGAATTGTAGATCACCACCCCCCCCACCCCTCCCCCTAAGAGCTTCTCATCCAATTAGTACAGTGGAATTACTGCATTCATTCGTTCGTTCATAATGTAAAAAGTAATTTGAAGACTGATTTTTATAATTTGGAACGTGTATTTAAACAAAAATAAGCTTAGGTGCCATTTTTCCAGCCCCTGCCACTCTGACGATCCACCATCTTTCTTAGAAATGCACCTATCTCCCTTTCTATCGATTCTTTAACAAAATGTTTGAAGTAAAAGATTCATCTCGAAGGATTCTCGACGTCTTTAGTTATTACGAAAAATGCATTTGGACCAACCATTGCGCTGCAAATCTCAAAAATGTTCACATCGAATGGCTCAAAATCAAGCTATTCTTGTTTATTACAAAAAATATGAAATATAGCACAAAAGTATCAACTACAAAAAGTATTTGGAATAAAATTGTACACCTAACAGGTTTACCGCAATATCTGTATACTCATACTCTTCCACCAGCTCTCCTCCTCCTCCCTATACAAACGTTCAAAAATAAGCGATTCGACTCTTTCTGCAAATTAAAAAATTTCATCACGGAACATTTTGGGAGTCTTGTAGAAATATGTTCAAGCGCAAGCTTCACTTCTAAAAACTATCCTCAGATTCACGTGTGGCAGGTTAAATTACCACTATCGAGTATCAACAATCTATTCATCATATTCACTTTATTCGATTTTTCGAAATGTATTTTTTGTTTCTCAATCCTCAAGTATCAACAGGTTATACGACTTGGGAAAAAATCAAACAAATGATCGAAAATTTAAAATTCATGTCAAATTATAACATAAAGTGGGTGTATTTACGAGCACCCCGCATTAATAAATGCTGGTTACGCAAAATTGGTGGACGAGAGGTGGAAGGGTTGGGATGAAGAGAGGAGCTTGCATTTGAAAATGTTTCGGTAGACCTGTGACATGTTCCATGATGAAATTTTTCAATCCACAGACAGAATCGAATCACTCGTTTTGAATGTTAGTATGGGGTGCAGGGGAAGGGGTAGGGATATTACAATTAACCTATTGGATGTAAAATTTTATTTTAAATACTTTTCGTGATTACTAGTTTTGTGCTATATTTTATATTTTTCAAGATAAACGAGAATATCTTGATTTTAAGTATTT
>FIZR01008829.1:2352-13525 GCA_900060175.1 Ferrisia virgata
ACCTTACGCTTCCTTTTATCTCTCTTTTTTTTTTTTTCATTTCTTTCAATTTTTTTTTTTTTTTTTTTTTTTACTTTTTCGCTATATGACAACGATGCGACGATGCTTTTTGCTTTTTTTTTCTCTTCTTTTCGTATGAATTTCTGCATTCGATATGGTCGCTCAAAAAGTACACATAAATGATGCGACGCAAGGACGCAACCCAACGCAATGCAAGGCATGGCGCGATTCTGTTGTTTTATTTATTTTTCGTCGTATACGAATTATTGTTAAGGAGGGTATTTCTTTTTTTTTTTCCAAAAGGGAGGACTCTTCCGGCAGTTGAAATATCTAGATTAAAATTAGGGGGTGCGAAGATGTTCCAAAAAAAAAAAAGATGATACCACTGAAAATGCCAAAAAGACCATCATTAATTGTAATATACAATTAAAATAATTCCATCTGGTTTTCCTTCTTTTTAATTGGGAAGAGCAGAAAGTAGGGGTTATCAAAAGAAAAGGTATAGAAAATTCAAATTTTAAAGCTAAATAGAAAGACCAATTAATTATGATAAATGCCTATCATAACTCAAGCCCAAAAATTTCTAATTCAATAAATACCAAACAATTTACAACAATCAGCTAAATCAAACTTTCTGCTGAGAATGTCCTGTCATCGACTGTAACTGGTGAAGCCCAAACGACTCCATCAGGTTCTAAATTACATTAACAAAAGTAGGTGGTAAGAGAAGTGGAGTACAGAATTGATCTATATTAAAGGAAAAACGATGTTTTGGCGTGATTTTCATAAAGAACTGGAGTTACTAGACAAGTCACGTTTGTGGTGTTACCAGTTTTCATTAAACCTTGCCACAGACATCATATAGTTGAGGAATAGCACTAGCATTGATGTGTAGTAAGAGCAGAGGCAAGTTCAACCACGATAGTCTGACCCCTACACCCTTTCCCTATAGGTATCGTTATACAGGGATCTAAAAATTTAACAAATGAGATTTAATCATCAATCCAAGCCTTGTGGACAAAAATGTATCTTACAAATTTTATCATGTTCATGTTTTGCCTATCTCCATTATTGAAGGGCCTGCATTCGTTACAATTTAATGAGCCCCTTCAAATAATTAAAATAGGCAAATTTAGTAAATAACAAAAAATGCTGCACAAGTTATCTAGTTCAAGGTTCGCCATTCAAAATCAAGATTTCCACAAATATTTTTACATCAAAATTTGACAAAAATTGTCCATGTTAATTTTTTGAAGGAGCTCATAAAATTCAAACGCATGCTGCACCTTCATTGATGGAGATAGCCAAAATGCGAACATGACAAAATTTGTAAAAAAAATTTTTGTCTACAAGGCCTGATACTTGGATTGGTGATTGGATCAAAATTCTGAAACTGCTCATTTATTAAATTTTGACACCTAAGGGGAAAAGAGGGGAGGTGAGTGGTCGTCAGATTATCGTGGTTGAACTTGCCTCTGTCCATACTGCTACATATGTATGCTAATGTCATTCTTAAACTCCATGATGTCTGCAGCAGGTTAATAAACTGGAGGATGGAAATTAATTTTAAAGTGAATGGATGAACCCCTGAGAAGATGTATCTACAACACTTATAAAATTTACTAACCACAACCTGAGAGCTTAATTTGGGGCTAAGCCATGCGACGATCTAGCTGGAAAAACAGTAAAAAAAAAAACAAAAGCAACTTAGGGGGTTGTAATGTGGCCAAAGGCACATCTCAGATCCCTAATAAATTGAAATACCAAATTTTAGGTTCCAAGCTAACTTACAAAGGATATATGCACGGAACAGATTTTTTTCCAAGCTCAAAAAGGGAAATCTCTACACATCTCCTCTCCAAATTGACGCACGAGGCTAATTTTTTGATATCTTATGCAACTTTTAATTCTCTATCGATTGGTTTAAAATTAAAAAAAGTTTGCAATTCTATTCCCTCAGCACCCCTACCTGAAATTAGGGCATAATTGAATTTTGAGCTCAAAGTCTTCACTGCTCAAATGTATTAAATCCGCCTCCGTGTCAACATTTCGACGTAATGTGCAAAAGTCACTATGACCTTTGATTTTTTTTATAATCATCTTTCATCGCGAGTTTTTGATCTCTAAAATCAAATATTTTTCTCAGACATTTTAATATTAAGTCCAAAAATTGGCCGTACTCATCTTTCATTGGGAGTTTTATCAAACTTTCGCACCCTTAAGACATATCCATGTTAACATTTGAGCATTAAGTCCAAAAATCGAAAACGTAATGCAAAAATGTAACGCTAAAAACGTAACGTTTTCACAGAATGACCCCCAGCCCTCAGACATCCATGTCAACATTTTATGCACCCCCTTCATGGTCTACATTTGCAGTGATTCAAAGTTTCTTTGCACCCCCCCTCCCTGAGAACATTTTTTGAAAAAATTCACGATAATAAACCCATGATTACTACAAACATTTGGATGAAAATCATAATTTTTCTACAAATACAAGTAAACAGAGGTGAACAGAAAGCATTTTTTTTTTTTGAAAAAAAAAATTCTTTCGATATTTTGAGTATAGGGAAGCGGTTTGATATCAAGGGAATTTCTCCAATTCTTATCTGAGAATACCATTTAAACATCACCTGTCAGAATCACGCGAAATTCATAAAAAATAAATTCTTCACATCAACAATTTTCCTCGATAGTTATCTCGAATAAGTAGGTTGGGTAAACAGTATTAAAAAAATTCGATATTTTAGGTAAATACGTAATTCCAATAAAAATGCATACCAAGCAATGAAAAGTAATCACACGAAATTCACAATTACCATACCATACCGTACTCGTAGTATTTATAACGATGATAACGATCAAATAGCATAGGTACGTGGGAAAAAAGCCAATAATTACGTAATTTTTACAGTCGAATGGCCGCAGAGTGAGCCAGGAATTATATGCAATCCTATCGCAGTTCAATTTCAACATTGTCTATGGAAAGAATTCGAATTGGTAAATAATGTTAATCCATGCATTCAATATATTTCACCTAAAACTGCAAGTATAGTCTACCTATTGATAATCTCCTTATTTTATTTATTTTCTTTTTACAGAACTGTCCGAAAAATGAACAAAAAGACAGTAAGTAATTTAAATTAAAATTGTCGATAAACGCTAACGTCGAGAAAATTAATTTTTTTCCTTCTATTCGCAGGTAAAAAATGCAACAAATTACGTAATAATCTCAAACAACAATATACGAATAAAAGAAAACCGTAAATTAGATTTTTAGATTTAAAAAAAAAAAATAAAACGTAATTTTTAAGCCACTGTTTGTATTATTTAAAATTACCTTATTTATTACTTTGTGTTTTCATTTTCCTTTCTCTCTCTCTCTCTTTTTTTGTATTTTGTATTTATTAAAAGTTATAAGATAAATATAGATCTTGGTTGAAACTTTTTCGAAGAGTGAATTATGAAAATTGCCGCATAATGTAATTTAGTATACTTTTAGATAGAAGAGTAGAGGTAGTATCGAGAGGTGCAGAGAAGTGAGGAAATATACCGTTAGGCAAAAGTTTGATGTTCTAACACACAAAGAAACTCAAACAATAATAGCAATTTTAATTAAAAAATTGAAGTAAATTTGATACTGCTTGTATCTATATTCCATGTGTACAAAGGCATTGTTGTACTTTGTGTTCATTGTATCTGATTTAGACGTATACTTAATACTAGAGATACATTCGTAGGTAAGTAATATTATCTACTATTCTGATACGTTTTTATAGCGATGTCGCGACATTAATTAACATGCTAGTACAAGTACACGAAACGACGACGATACGAAAGTGCGTTTTATTTTACACGAGTAAAATTGAAGCTTTCTACGAGGTGATTTCTAAATGAAATTATAACCGATGCGATAGTGGAAATTTTCCAAATTATGAATGGGAAAGCTAGAAAAACTGACCAAGTACATTACATGGCGACGACGACGACGTATAGAATTAGTTAGTAGTATGTCCTCTGTACGAAAGGGGTTAATAATTCCGGTTCGTTAAATTTCTCATGATAGTGACCATCTGAATAATAATACTGGGGGGTTTATACATCTTCCTATAGCGTTTCGGCCATTCGGGGTGTTAAAATGTAGTAGGTGATGCCGACAACGACGAGTGGACATACCGAAAGTTTGTGTAGTAGGGTTAGATGCATTAAAATGTAAAATAACGAGATTCTTCACGTTAACATTCGTAGAAACATTGCAAAGCGTAGAAACATTATATAAGTTTGAATTAAACCGAGGAATACATTTTTGGCGAATAACAATTTACAAAAAATACAATATAAGCTTATGAAATTGTATAAAGTTGTCGATTATTTTTTTTGAAAACGAACGATTATCAAGTACTTTACATTCTGATGATCATGATTCAAAGCTTAAATTCAAATACCAAGGATGACAAAAATAAAGAACCAAAAAAATCGAAAAGCTATTCTCAACACGATGAAAAAGAGGGAGAATTTATTATGAATGATACATCGGATATAGAAATGAAAAGTCCAACTGAAGCTAAGTTACTGATGAGAAAAAAAATCAAAAGACAATTATTAAAAATTATTGAACTATAGTACTCTACATGAAGTGTATGAAATAATAGAGAAGAATAGTCTTCAATGTACTAATTCTTGTTTATAGCTACCACAGAACGGAGCTATCGAGAATTCACGTTTTTTAAAAGTAAATAATATAGAATTACGCCAGAGTGAAGCGAGGGAATAATTCTATCCTTCGCAAAACCAAAAAACTACATTTTTGAAGGTGTGAGGGGGTGCAATGAGAAGATTTATGATGCATTTTGATACAATGTAAATAATAATACAATCTCACTGGAACGACAACTGTTTAATTGATTACATATCGCTCTGAATATTTAATACTTAAACTAATACGCAAATATAAGCAAATATCCATAGATCCGGATAATCGTGAGTAAAAAATTCATAGTTGTACCATATCATACAAGGTCGAAAAAAAAAGTATCGCACAACAATGCCACATTTTCGGAGCTGTGAGGGGGTGAAATGGGGCTGAAAAGTCGAAACTCATAAGAAGCACATCTAGGGCTGAAGGTATATACCTCATATCAAGCTCCTATCCCAATTTGGAGGGGAGTTACGGGAGGAACAAAATCAAAAAACAGGAAAAACCGACCAAAAACCACATATTGGGAATTGTGAGGGTGTACAATGCGGCTGAAAAGTCCAGAACCCCAAAAGGCACATCTAGGGTCTCATTTCAACTTCCTAGCTCATTAAGGTGAGGAGACAAGGGATGGATAGCTTTTTTTCAAGAAAACCTCCATTTCACCCCTCCTAATTGACCTAGGAGGTTCATTCTGGGATATGTTATACAACTTCGGATTCACTATCGATTGACTCAAAAAGGAACAATTTTTGATTGTTTGGCCCCTCACCACTCCCTCCCCAAAATTGGGGCATGACTAAATTTTGACACAAGGTCATGCCCACTCATATATATCTAATCTACCGTCAAACTGGGCCAATTGACCAAATTGGTGCGATTTTGGTCAATATCAAGCAGAGTAAATGATTTTAATGTTCCAGGAGGAGGGAGGAATAAAATAAATAAATAAATGAATAAACATCTGACAAGGCCAAAAATTGTCTTAATGGTCTTCTAGGGCCCCGAAACGGATTTTATTGGTACGCAGTAATATAAGAAATACTGAACAACGTTGTAAAGAAGATTGAGTAGTACATTTCAATATAATGTGAATAATAATAAAACCTACTTGAATGACAACCGTTGTACTGATTACACATCTCTCTGAATATTTAATACTTGATTCGTATAAAACCCCCAAAAAGTACATCTAGGAAGCCTACCAAATGTACATACTAAATTTCAAGTTCTTAGTTTAATTTGGAGGGGAGATAGGGGAGGAACAGCCATTTTTAAGATCAAAACGGAAAAACATTCATATCTCTCCACAAAATTGACCTAGGAAGCTGACTTTTGGATATGTTACACAATTTTGGATCCTTTAACGGTTTCTCAAAAAGGAACTAATCTCGCAATTTTAGCCTCATAGCACCCTCTCCTCCAAAATTTTGGGCATAACTGAATTTTGACCCAAGGTCAACTCCGCTCCAGAATATCAAATCTGATGCCAGTCGAATCTTATTTCCCAAATTTGATCGATTCTAGTTGGTATTGAGCAAAACAAATAATTTTTAGTTTCGCGAAAAAAATAAATATCTGACTTGGCCAAAAATAGTCGTATTGGTCTTCCAGAACCCTAAAACGGATTTTGTTGATATCCTTCCCCCGTCCATTCACCATAGGTTGATAGACTGTAATAGCCTGGTTTTAATCGACAGTATGACATAGAAAATCAAGCTAAAAATTCTTTCTGTAACCCCAATCGAATTAGGGTCATTTTTATACCATTACTTATATCCTTGATTACACACGAATATCAAAATTTTCATCATTCGAAAGAGTAAAATTTTTTTAAGACTCATTTTGAATTACGAGACTATTTGGTAAATTTTTTTTCTGCTGATTGTTGCTGTCATGTTGTTAAAGAAAATCAGGCTCTTGTTGTACAAACGTTTATGGTGAAAGTTGTGAGAGGGGAGCAAGTGCAGTGGAGTCGCACTCTGAAAAAACTGATCAAGTCTAAATCCATCTGTGTAGTATGATCTAACTAAATTTAATGATATAAATAATATAAATAATGATATGAATAACACTTATTCTATGAACCAATAACAGATATTTGTAAACGTCTTTAATCTAATTTCTACTAGCTCTTTAATTCCAACCCTACCTTGTCTTAATGTACTTGCTACACTACGTCGTATCCCAACCCATTCATAATGGCTGGTCTAACTGCAGAATTTATGATTCGATCTACGTCCCAAAACACGTTAAATGTGGTGAATTTGGTCACTGAAGCACAGAAAAATTTCCGTATCGTAATCCCACTAAACCTGAAAACATCAACGAATGCATTTCAGGTCATGCTATTAATCTTAAGACTCCCAAATGCTTCTTCTGCCAGTACCATTTCTCAAAATCGATTCTTTCTGTGCACAGCTCAACTTAATCACGACACTATAAAATCTAGCCCAATGCACGGAAATAATATGTGGTACAAATCAACAAATTCGTATTAAAACGAAGCCCAATTTGGGGTTGAAACTTTGCGCGGCTTCGAATAGCGTTTTGGAAAAAACTTACAAAGTTGAAATTAGCGGAAACTAGTGAAAAGAAACGAACGTGATTGTACGCGATGTGGATCTAAAAAAAAAAAAAAAAAAAGAAAGAAAAATTTTATTACTTACGAAGCTTAGTTTGGGGTGAGAGTCAGTCAAACGTGTGTGTTAGAACCTGGAAGACGATAACACCAGGCTGGAGAAAAGTTTTCGACACGATATCAAAGTTGTGTACAGGTATCGAGGCTTCTGTAAGTTGTAATTGAAAATTAAAGTAATTATCGCCATTTCGTCGATAAATTTTTCTCAATACAAACGATCCAATTAATCTATACGTGATTTAAACGTACCCATAACATGATGTATTAGCTAACGTTGAAGATTTTATCCACCTTTAAGGTAATATGAACTGTTTGAATCACTTCGAAGTTATTATTTTTGTTCGACACAGGTAGGTACTATCCAGCGTTTATTGTATACAAATTTTAGTGACAATGCTGCAGGCAAATCGCTCTTCATAGTCTATAGCAATATGTAAACAATACACAGACAGGGTATTTCAATCAGATAGTAGTTCCTTTATGCTACAAGTACAGCAACTCAAGTTGAACATATGTATAATGTTTTGCTTATCATAATTATATATATTACATTGTAGAAGCAATTTACTATTAAAATTTTATTTTACACGTCATTTTGCCACAATGAAGAATAATCAAGAAGCATATGACCACTGGAATCTTCCAAAAATGAATGCTTCAAAATTCAGGTCTTACGAATTATTATTCATGAGCTTTGTTCAATTTTTTTTCTATCGCATGCGTTATGCCTTGAATTATTGTTTTAAATTTACTACTTTAAAAAACTGACTTCTGAACGAGAGTCAAACATGACACAAAACCCAGCACCAGCAGTGCCGATATCGAAAGTAAAAAGGAAGCGATCAAAATTGAGATCTCAAGCTGGAGAACTTGTTGCCAATGTTTAGGAAGAATGTAGCAAAGAAAGGCTGCTTGGCAAATTATCATATTCTCTGAATCGAGTAATGAACCGAGTGTCAAAAGCCACAATCCAACGTATTCGGACCTCAGATTTTTAGAAAAAAAAATTCAGATCCATGTATCTTTTCTCCTGCAATGATTAAGGTAAGTAAAAATTGTTCTTCCAAATAACTTGAGCTGCTGTACTTGTGACACGAAGAAAGTACTATCTAAACAAAAAAAACTGTATATTAACAACGTACCCTGAGAAATATAAGATGAATTCTTTTGTTTACAAAACGGCATAAATTTTTGCTACCTTTGTATACAATACACTTTACATACCTATGTATTTGTATACTGAGCCAAAAGAGACGAATTATAGTTCAGTCAATTGGTAGATAACTTATTCTCTACAACGACCACGGTTTCTTCATCTTCTACTGAATGAAAATTAAACTTCGCCTTGTATCGAATAAATTATCACCATCATCGGTGATTTACAACGACGGTTCGAAAGTTTTCAAATAAATGTTATCTTTTTCTCCGAGTGAAAATTCTACCGCTGATAAAGTGTTTATGGAGTCGCGATGCACGTGACTTTAAGGTTAGAAAAGATTACGTACTTTCGTTCCGCTGTTAATGACGTAATAAAGAGGCAACAACAAGCAAAGTGAGAGCTTGTAAGTACATTTTAATAGGGACACATAACTACAGGAAAATGCTCGACTCGCCGATGAAGCGCAGTTGTATCCACGCCACATTTGTTTCAAATCTCATTTAAATTATAGCTCAGCCGGCTTTCTAATTACTTTTAAATTGCCTTTTGTTAAATAGAAATAACGCGGAAAAGTTTCTTTCGTTAACCTCGCTCACATCACTAAAAATTACATACGTAAACATACATACCTACGTAGTTTTACTCTGATCGAGTAGGTAAACCCAACCGACGCGACGAGGTTGTGAGAAATATGTGACGTTTAAAAGACCTTTCTCTCCCAACTAATACACATTTTACCTACACCCGGTGACAAATTTTCCACCGTCAAAAGATAGCGTATCTGCTAAATTGAAGATTTTTTTGTTAGATTTGGCCGTCGTGTCGAGGAAACCCTACGATGCGAAATGGCCACGTTGTTTTTTGCTGGCGCGAGATAACAGTCGAGATATGCTTCGGATGAATTTACGATACCTATTGCCTATAGCTAGTAGCTACCTTCGTGATGGACGAACATTTGTGTACAACAGGAATGTTGGAAAATAACATTGATTTCCTCGCATAAGGGTGTTATTTCAAGCTGCCTTGAAATTCTATGTATCCAAGTTGATCGACGTTTAAATCAATCCACCTTGTTTTCCTATTTACTTCTTTTGGCACATGTACCTTAACAATTTTTCTTTCTAAATTTTTAGGGTGATGAGATGCTCGTGCACCTTAAGCATCCTTTACTAAAGTATAAAGAATCCATTGAATTTGGAATATTGAGATTCGATGAATGAGGATTTTCACAAAATAGGCCTACAAAAATGGCGGGATGAAGAACCATTAATAATTTCTGTAGTGAAAATTCTAATCTTATTCTGGCTAAAATTCGATAAAGAATGAATGAAAATATGAAACTGAAGTTCAAATCGTAAAACCAACAGAATTCGGGTTTGTTGATAATTTTTGCCACCACCTTCATAAGATCAATTCAAACTGCTATTCATCATGAACAGGTTAGAAATGACTCCGCTGATATTCGAATGTATTTAATCGATATTCCGAGGGCTTTCACATTCAATCTTTTCTTGATTTGAATTTTCTCATTATGGAGCTCAGTTGTATAATCTTTCTACAGAAATTTTATTCAACTTGAACCTACCTACCTATCAATCCATTTTACATTCATTCGTTAAAATGGAGGACGATCAATACGAAGCACAAATTAATCTACTAACAAATCAAGAAGTAGGTTTCTTGGATGTCTCCGACCCTTGAGTCCGATGATTACCTCGAAGCACGAGAGCAAAGTGCTGACGACGATATACCAGTAGTACCTCCTCCGCAAGTACACCTACTGCAAGTACGTTATTCTAAATCATTTTTCCTATTAGCTGAAGTCTTTAAATTGTAATAGTCAATCGGCAGTGTTATTCTAAATCATTTTTCCAATTGGCTGACGTCTTTATATTGTAATAGCCAATCAGCAGAGTTATTCTAAAAACCTTTTCCTATAGACTGACGTCTTTAAATTTAATAGCCAATCAGCTGAGTTATTCTGAATAACTTTTCCTATTGGCTAACGTCTTTAAATTTAATAGCCAATCAGCTGAGTTATTTTAAATCATTTTTCCTATTGGCTAATGTCTTTAAATTGTAATAGCCAATTGTCTATCGTCTTCAAATTGTAATAGCCAATCGGCAGTGTTTTTCTAAATCATTTTTCCTATTGGCTGACATCTTTAAATTGTAAAAGCCAATCGGCTGAGTCATTCTAAATCATTTCTCCTATTGGCTGACGGCTTTAAATTGTAATAGCCAATTGACTATCGTCTTTAAATTACAATAGCCAATCGGTTGAGTAATTCTAAATCATTTTTCCTATTGGCTGACGTCTTTAAATTTAATAGCCAATCGTCTGAGTTATTCTGAATCATTTTTCCTATTGGCTAACGTCTTTAAATTTTAATAGCCAATTTGCTATCGTATTTAAATTACAATAGCCAATCGGCTGAGTTATTCTAAATCATTTTTCCTATTGGCTGACGTCTTCAAATTGTAATAGTCAATCGGCAGTGTTATTCTAAATCATTTTTCCCATTGGCTGACGTCTTTAAATTTAATAGCCAATCGTCTGAGTTATTCTAAATCATTTTTCTTATTGGCTAACGTCTTTAAATTGTAAAAGCCAATCGGCTGAGTTATTCTAAATCATTTTTCCTATTGGCTGACGTCTTTAAATTGTAATAGCCAA
>FIZR01008830.1:0-12102 GCA_900060175.1 Ferrisia virgata
TAGGATCTTCTGACTGAAAGTGGTGGAATTTTAGATTCTGCCAACATAGCAGGGATAGGAGTGGTTTTCATAAATCTGCAAGCTAATCTAATACATGAATATTGAAATCTGTCAAGTGTTGAAAGTGATGTTTTACTAGCATTTCCAAACAAAATGGACCCATAATCTATTTTTGGTCTGATGACAGCCTTATAGATCAACAGAAGTATACTGGGATCAGCACCCCAGAATGTGCCAGCTAAGCACTTGAGCAGATTCAAGTCTTTAAACACAGATACACTCAGTTGGCGAATGTGTTCCTTCCAAGTCAAGTGACTATCTAAGATAAGTCCTAGGTATTTTGTTGAATCAGTGGTAAGTGTAGAAAAAGCTCAATGTAAGTAAAAATTTGGGACCTCCAAAAGCCACATTTAGGGCCCCTACTTAACATACATACCAAATTTCAACTTCCTAGCTCAATTTGAAGGAGTGTTATGCGAGGAATACAAGCTGAAAAAATAAGAAAACTTGACCCAAAAACCATTTGCAATAAAGCAGAAAAGTCGAGACCTCCAAAAGATACAGCTAGCGCTCCTACAAAGTCCACAAAGCAAATTTCAACTTCCTAGCTCAATTTGGTGGGGAGATAAGAAAGGAACAGCTCTTTTTCAAAGTCAAAAAGTAGGAAAACCCTCATATCTCCCCTCCTAACTTGCCTAGGAAATTGATTTTTGGATATGTTACAAATTTGGGAATATCTGAATTTTGACCCAAGGTCATCCTCACTCATATATACCTAACGTGCCGCTAAACTGAGCTCATTGACCGAATTGCAGCGATTTTGGTCAGCATCGAGCAGATTAAATGATTTTAGTGTTTGGGGAAAAAAAAAACACACCGAAAAACTACATTTAAGGGGCTGTGAGGAGATGCAGTGAGGCTGAAAAGTCAAAACCAGCAAAAAAAATGTAGTGTCTACTAAATGTACATTCCAAATTTCAATTTACTTGGTCAATTTGTTGGGGAGGGGGGCAGCCCTTTTTCAAAGTCAAACCCTCATATTTTTTTTCTTTATTGACGTAGAAAATTGATTTTTGGGTATGTGTTATTACTCCTATGGTGGCAGAAGAATCTTGAATCTCAGATATGCAAACGACACTACCCTGGTTGCAGCAGATGAAGATGAGTCGATGAAGTTAATCAAGCGAGTGAAGGTACTGAGTGAAGAACTGGGACTTATAAATTTATGGTTATAGACCAGGCTGGATGTCTTCCAGAGCCTGATGTCCTGAAAGAATATGAGGAGGTCGACATCTTTGTTTACTTAGGCTCGAATATAGAGGCCAAAGGCAGATCTATAGCAAAAATATGGCACCAAATTACATTGGAAAAGTCAGCAATGACCAGACTACGGATGTCACATGTAACCGGAAGATATCCAAGGAAACAAGAAGGAGGCTGATCAGAACCATTGTTTTCTGTTTTTTCTTTGCGACAGAAACATGGACATTGAAGGCATATGACAAAAGAAGAATAGATGCCTTTGAGATGTGGGTGTACAGAAACATGATCAAAATCTTGTGAATAGCGCATAGGACAAACAAGTCAATCGTAGATAAACTGGAGGAGCCAGTAAGGCTGAGCGTTCTATACGAGAAGCACATCATGGGATATTTCAGACACATGACCAGAAGAAACGAGGAGAATCTAGACAAGTATATTCTCTTCGGCAAAATACCTGATTCAAACTGGAAAGGAAAATCTCCTACCAGATGGGCCGACACACTGTGGCAGCAAGGAAGGTGCAAAACTGTGAAGAATGGTGCACTTTATTTGCAGCAATCCAGTAGTACAGTGTGGTTGTGACGAGTGTTACTCCTTGATTGGTATAAATGCAACCCGCAGGCTTACCACCCAACCCACTGGATTGAAGTTGCTCCCCCATTAATTTTAAAATTTTCTAATGTAGTACTCATCATAGCTTTTTCAAAAGTTATTCCCAAAAAGCTAAGAAATTACAAATGTTTAATCATGTTTTTCTGTATTTACTTTGTCATATTTTACGAATCACTTCACCCCGCCCCCCTCCAATCTTAATTTTTATACTACTCATACTCGAGAGTATATACTGTGTTTTAAAGCAAACAGTGAATTTTCATCATTATCAATTTTTTTCCATGAATTTTCAAAACAAGCGTTAGGTTTGGGTGAAAATGAAAGTGTAAAAATAACATATCTTGTTACCTTCAATTTTTTGGGTATGCTAACTATTATACGTGTTAGTCTCATGAGTTGACATATCACTGCTATAAGGATAGCAACGTTGATACGGAACACCCCGTATAAATTGTACTTTTGGAATAGCAATTCTCTTACATGTAGTTTGTTCTGTATCTACAAATATGAATCTAGATATGGAACTTTCCTCATTGATCTTTCAATTTTTATTGAAAAAAAAAAAATGACCCAAAGTTATCGAATTACCCAGCTCAAAAATGAAATGTTATGCTTATACGAGTAGCTTACAATACGTAAAGGTTTGCTTGTAGCATATAATTAGAGATTAAGTAGGTACAGCATAAAATACATCCCTGGAGAGAAAGACAAGCCTGATGTAGGATATGAGTGTACTGTACAAAGCTTGCGTTCAGACATGGCTTTACTATACGGTATTTTAAACACAGCTAATATACTAACTTAATCGGAACTGTTTACAAAACTGTGTGGGCTCGTGAGCCAATTGTAGACAGCTACGGTTCGCTAAATTACACATATTCTATCGTCTTTGCTCATAGAACACGTTAACTCGATAGGTATATAACGTATAAGGGTGGTAAAATTTTGACTTTTAGAATACACACACACACACACACACACATCACACACGGACACAAACACCAACGCAAACACTTTACAACAAACAATACCGACGTATTGTATTGGCTGCGTTGAAAAATAAACAATTTTTCACCCAATTCAAGCGGATGAGCTTTTGCATGGCGCGTATGTAACGTTGAAATATCTCGCTGAAGGCGAAACGATTTTAAGACTAGCGTAAAATATTCACCGCAAAACTTTGAAATATGTGTTATATTATAGACAAAATGTTGCGAGTTCAGATAAAGCTAAAATGCCAGCGCAGTGTAGTAATGTTTCAGCTGTATACGTATAGATATGTACCATAATTTTACTATAGCATTCCAGAGTTATGGACAGAATGCGATGCCGATGCCGGCAAAACTGTATAAACCATCTTTGTCTTCGTCGCTCATAAATATTTTATCTGAATGTGCTACGTTTTCTTGGTTAAAGATGAGTTGTTCAATGTTCGTTGTTACTGTGCCGAGACTTTTCTTTGCAATGTATCTATCCAATGTTTTGCCTTTAGTCTTCATAAATAGATTCCTTAATGATGATTACTCGTGTATTTTAATTAATTTCTGATACATATTGCAGAATTTTTGATATCTTATGGTAGTTGCGTTATATGGGTACATCATTATTCCTTCGACATCCTGCAGTGTTTTGGTATCTTCGTTTGTTTGTGTTGCGAGGGTTTAATTTTTTTATTATTAATATAAATTTTTTTTTCTCAAGAAAGTAAATTACATTTTGCAATGGACCGTGCTTTGCTTTCTTGTTGTTTTTTTTTTCTATTGGTATGAGTGGGAATTCGTTCGTTCGAGTGAAATAAAGTTAAGATAACGTAGGCGTGAGAATCTTCTATTATTATTATTATTATTTTTTAGCGAGTTATTGAAAGTTATAGAGTTTAGAATACTTAAGGATATTATTATTATTATTATTTTGAGTGTAATTGAGACTAATGTTGTGAAACAAAAAATTTACATAGTCCAGAAATGTATCTATCTTAGATTAGTTCTTCAGAGTCAGTGGTCCTAATAAGTAATAAGGTGCAGAAGGAAACTAGACTAAAGGTGTACAATACGCTCGCAGTACTAATGATAACATATGGATGCGAGACTTGGGCACTGGAGAAGTCAGATAGAAGAAGATTTGCAGCGGCAGAAATTAAATTCATGAGGAAAACGGCAGGAGTAATCTTAAGAGACAGGGTCAGATCTGAGACTATAATATCGGAACTTGGAGTGACGCCGATCATGAAAAAATTCAAGTTCTACAGAAAAAATTGGAGAAAACTCATAACGCAGATGAAGGAAACAAGATCACCTGAACAGATCCTCCAATACATACCCATTGGTAGAAGGAGTTGAGGTAGACCGAGGAAGTAACTCATCAACACATCAGTACAAGCCAGTTGGATTTAATATCTATAAGGATGGAACGAGCTAGTTGTTAGAGAATGGATTTACTCGTATATTCGAAAATACTTTGTGAAACAATTAGAAGGGAAAAAAGATTAGATTCTTAGGGTGTCTATTACGTTATGAAAAAGTCTCAAGTCGAGCAGAGAGAAGCCATGAAAATTATTAAATTCATGAAAAAGGTCATGAATTTTCTACATTATTTCCTGTCAGAATTACAAAAAATGTGTAAATAATATTAAAATTTATAAACATCACATAATATCCTTCCACACAACACACTAGACTCATCACAGGGGTTTCATCCAAAATTTATGAAAGTAATGGATATTTTTTTTATCAAGTATTGCATTTTAACGTTTCATCTGAAAGGTATGATAGGTACAAACCAACTACATTATCCAATGAAGTCGAGAGCCTGTGAGTATTTCATCCCCAGATCATCAAAATCCAAACCATCAAAATTTGAATAATCTGGATTTTGATGGTTCATTGTTGATGATCAACTGTGGAATGTGTAATTAAACATATTTTGGTGTTGATAGAAACTGCCCTGGTGGCTTCGTCCCCAACCCACCCTTCCCCTCTCGGTTATTACACCACTGACCCAGTCGCCCAGTTGTAGAATGTAAATCAGTGAGCTATGGTAAACATTTAGAATTTTCTAGAGATTTCTTTGTTTTATGTATTTAGAGTCTTAAAATAACGTTTTAAGTGATTTTTCGGACCCTTCATTCGTGTTTTTATGTCTTTAGAGAATTAGATCAACATTATATTTAATTTTTCTCATTATCTTATAGCCTGAACGTGTATAATTAAGAGAGATTTCTGAATAGTGTTTTGCTTTTGACATGGTTATGTATCAGAGCTGGGGGGACATTTTGTGAAAACGTAATGTTTTTGATTTAACACTTTTGATTTGAAGTCTCCGATCAAATGTTGAAATGTTGACATGGGTATGTTGGGTTGAAAAAAGTGAAAAGTTGAAAACAAATTTAAAACGAAATTTTAAATTAAATAATTTAAAAAAATTAAAATTAAAAATAAAAAAAAAACAAAAATTTAAAAAATGATTACACTTTATGTTAAAACATCTCAATTGAATAGATGTGTAAAAAAATTATTGAGTGAGTAGTGTACGTTTTTAATGAAATGTCAAGAGTGAAAAAATTCATATTTTTAATTTCTGATAAAAGAGTAATGAATGATTTTTGCATTTTATGTTAAAATGTCCAAGTTGAATAAATGTGAAATATGTGCATTATCCAATTTTTGCAAAACTATGCATTTTTTTCAAAAATATTTCTTCTTTTTTGTTGAAGTGTTTTTCTTCCTTTCTATTAATGTTTTTTTTTTTTTTTTTTGTTATTGATGTTAAATTTTTTTAATGAAATATGTTCTGATAAACTTGGTGTAACTGTGTATAAAAAAAAATCGGATAATATGTTTGAGCGTGTTGATTTGGTGTCGCAATTTTTTTTTTGAAGATCCACTCTGCCTGGATTCAGTCATACACCATATTCTCAACACCAAGTGGAAGAAAATAAAACTTAAAAACAAATGAATTGTTTTTCTGAGTACCTTGCCTACTGCAACTTGATAATTAATGGTTTTTTTTTGTAGATATACGTTTTCGGTATTTTCTGAGATTTTGTTTTTCAAATTTTTCACAACTTTTGGGTGTAAATTGGAATTTTGAGCGATGTATTTAATTATTCTACGCATTGAGAGAGAAAAATTGAATTTCAAAGTTGGTTTTTCTGAGCTGTTGAATGACATTTCGAATAATTTTTTCATCGTTTTATACATTTTTCGAGTATCCTTTTTCGTATTTTATTCTTATTTTTTTCATTTTTTACCTACAAAATTTCATAATTTTTTACTTTGAAACCGCAAATTTGGCTTGTTTTTGCTTTTTTCAGCTGTAAAATGGCATTTTAAATGATTTTCTTGAATTTAGCGAAACTAGCTAGTAATCAAAGAAATAAACTGAAAAGTAATTTCTCGGAAAGTTAACAATAAACTTGCAAGTTTTGTACAGCCTTTTCGAACAGTATTAAAACAACAACAAACAACTACAAGTAACGTGTATGTATTATAGTTGTCGTTAAACGAAAAAAAAAAAAAAAAAAACGAATAATAAGAAATGAAGATGAAAGAATAATGAAACTCGACATAAAAAACAATAAGATCTGTATTGTTCGAGAGTTGCGAAAATACTAAAACAATATTTTTAATAAGTTTCAAACAAATCCTGCAGAAATAGCGCGAAGTTATTAAAATTTTGAATTATTACGAATGCGGTCAGGTTTATTCGAGTAGATTTTTATTAAGTTAAAAATACGTATTTTATCACAGTTGGCCATTTTCAGTTTTTTTTTTCGTTTTTTTTGTTTTTTTTTTTTTTGTGTGTGTGTGTAAAGAAATGAAATAATAAAATAAAATGAAAGGCTCGACGAAAAGGGAATTTAACAAGCTGCAAAAAAAAGTGAAACTGTTCATTAATTCTTTTCTCTTCTTTTTCGTTTCATTGTAGAATTAAAAAAAAAAAAAATAAGAGATAAAAAATACGGGAAAAAATTTTCTAAAGAAGATAAATAGGTACGTTGCAAGTCGCGTGATTTACAAAAAAAAAAAAAAAAAAAAAGGGGTAAGGGAAAACTTAGGTATTAATGAATTGGCACTATACGGGGTTAAAAAAAAAAAAAAAAAAAAAAAGGTGTAAGAGGGAACTTAGGTATTAATGAATTGGCACTATACGAGGTTAAAAAAAAAAATTTAATTAACTCGTTTAATATTTAATTTTTTATGAAATTAATTTCCTAAATAAAACGTAGTTATGCAATTTGATTTCGCGCGTTTAATAAATAGATAGGTAGATATGGTATTTTAGTGGAATAAATCTTCAATTTCGAGAGTGTGCAAAAAAAAAACTCATCGTAATCAGTAAATTTATACGATACAAAAAATAATAATTTACGAGTTTTTATTTTTTTGATCAAATGTAGTTTTATTCTGTCGAACGTTTTTTTTTTCGCCACGTCAAAATATGAAAAATATTATTGACATTTTTTTTTTTTTTTGCAGTTTTGTTTGGGTATATTTATCGTAATGGAATTGACGAGCTTTACGTTTGGAATTATTTATACGTTGGCGAATCGTTGTGCAGTATTTCGCAACGAGGATACGGTCGTGTTTACAGTAATTATGAAAGAAAAATGTACGCACCAAGTAAACGATGTGCGCCAGTACAATTTACACGTACGAATGGTACGATTCGGGTGATGAATTGTTCGATGATGCGAGCTATACGAGCTAGTTTTTCGCGTAGTATTCGCGTTTTATATTCAATTTTGTATCATTGTAAGAAGCAGCGAAATAGAATTAAAAAAACAAGGATAGGAAGAATGGTAGCAAAGAAAGAAAGACAGATGGAGACAGAGTACAGAGTAGAATTAAACAACGTACAACGAACGTTCATGTGCAAACGTGTATTTCCATAAACTTTGAGTAAACAAGATCTGCCTTTTAGCAAATTAATCCATGTTAAAAGCGTATTCGATTCATTAACCCGGCCAACATTTAAATAAGCAAAGTTTAATTTTCAAAGCTACGGTACCCGGCCGTTAAGAGTGGTAGCAAGCCAAAGGGGAGCTAACCCGTAGGCGAATTTTTGTACATGAAATTTACAAGATTATGATATCTGGATATATATGTGTACCATATACGATACGTGTAAGATGTGTACGAGAACAGGGGGGCCTATTTGATAGGTTGAATACGAGTTGATTGAAGGGTAATTTTTGTTCATGCTAAAATTCATAGTCAAGATATTGTAGTTAAGCCTGCGAGATTCTAGAATATAAGTTGAAAATTAATCCTCGATTTTTAGTTTCATTTTGATGTTCGTGACGTCGTTGTAATTAATCATTTATCGCACGATCAGGAATTATATATACCTTTCAAGTGGCAGTTTTATACGACGCGAGGAGATGTTCTATTCGCTATCGTAATCTCGATATTTTTCGTACAGCATATACTGGATGGTATGGCTTACCATGCTAGCGATATATTATGTTATTTTGAATGTGTACGAAGAGTCGACGAACTCGGCTGATTGTATATGTATCGTATGTGAGTGAAGGAATTATGTGTCTGCGTCATCATCCTTGAAGGCAACGAACTACTGCGGCCAAAATGCTATCTTGGCAGTATGTGCATGTAGAGGTACCTAACGTGTCTTCTGTCTGATTACAAAACAAGAAAATTTATTGGTTTTCAGATACGTATGTGGGTGGTGTTTTTTAGCTTGATTTTCTTTTAGAAAATTCAATTTATTATAGCGTATTAACCCTACTGAGACGGAGACGACAGATGGCGAAGGCTGTTACATGTGTACAACATCTATGCTATGATTCAACTACGTATAAAAAATCCATTGCCACCATTTTCTGCTGATTGTTGGATTTTTTACACGTATATAAGACGACATAAATCACAAACATTGTTGGATCTTCAATCAATTCAAAGAAAATCACAAATTAATCCAAACAATGAAAAATCATTTACCTTAGTTGAAACAGGAGCAGAACACAGGAGAGAGTTTTTTTTCCCTCATCTTGTGGATTACAATACAAACGAGGAAACTTTCACAACTATCTGGTTCCGATTTGAACGAAACAAAGGTATAGTTGGAGAGAGCACTTCTAAAAACCCACAGAACCAAATTCACAGCTGCTGATATTCATTTTTAGATTTTTGGCGAATTTTTAACAATTTGTACCAATTATATAGCTGATGAATACAAACAAAAATGAAGTATTTTTCGAAATATGATCCAAAGAAATTATGATGGAGAAAATTGGATTGCTACTTAATATTGACCAAGCGAATCTATCTCACTTATTTTCCAAACGTTTTGAAGGCTTTAGAAAATTTTCTCCTTCAGGATTTAAATAAAAATAGAAAAATTGAAAGGGTTGGTTGAGACATTTATTCAACAAAAAATTATTTGCTGCCTAAACTGGAGCTCACAATTCAATATATTAGATTTTCTAGAAATTCTGTAGTCTCCAGCAAAAAAATTAAACTTTTTTCAACTATCTGGCTGGAATTCCCCCCCCCTCCCCAAGGCACCTTAATCTGTTAGAATGGACGTCAATAGATTAGGATAGAATTTTCACCATCTAAAGTTCATATACAACTGCTCTAAAGAATTTTTAAAATCCTGGAAAAATAAATTTTTTGCTGAAGGCTCCAGAATTTTTAGAAAATGTTTCAGGTTACGTTGCCAACAAGTTTTTTGTTAACAA
Organism: Ferrisia virgata; assembly: GCA_900060175.1. Classification (NCBI taxonomy): domain Eukaryota; kingdom Metazoa; phylum Arthropoda; class Insecta; order Hemiptera; family Pseudococcidae; genus Ferrisia; species Ferrisia virgata. The sequence goes on from FIZR01008830.1 coordinate 9,578, forward strand.
AAAGTCGCAACCCATTCAATTTTTTGATTTTTTGATTTTATATGTCATATTGTCGGTGAAACGCAGGCTATTGTAGTCTATTAACCTACGGAGGGTGAGAGGGGAATATTAATAAAGTCCTTTTTGGTGTCCTAGAAGACCATTATGACCATTTTTGAACATGTTAAATATTCATTTTTCCGCCAAAACTAAAAAATTATTTGCTCAGCTCAATACTAACCAGAATCGATCAAACGCTTGGTACTCTTTACACACAAAGAGTACACATCGAAAGAATGTAAGTTCTGATACTTTTCATGTTGTTGCTATAAATTTAACTTTTATATTTATTGTTTCTCGACAAATAATTTTTGTCACATCGTCTTGGGACATTTGATATTCTGGAGTGGGTATAATCTCAGATCAAAATTCAGTCACGCACAAATTTTGGGAGAGGGGGCGCTGAGGAGCTAAAAACGCAAAAATTGTTCCTTTTTGAGCTAATATATAGAAATTTCAAAGCTATATAACATATTAGAGGATCAGCTTCCTAGGTTAATTAGGAGGGAAGATATAAGAGGACTTACCTTCTTTTTGACCTTGAAAAAAGTCTGCTCCTCCCATATCTCCCCTCCTAATTGAGCTAGGAAGATGAAATTTGTTATGTAGACGTGGTAGAAGCCATAAATATTCTTTTTGGGGGGTTCTACTTCTCAGACCTATTACGCTTCCTTATTGTCCAGAAATGTGGTTTCTTTGGGAGCATTTTCTCAAGTTTCGAGTTTGTTCCTCACATAACTCCCAAATTTGGTATGTAAATATAGTATAGATTCTAGTTTGTCTTTTGGCTCCTCAATAAATACTGAGGTCAGACTGTTCTAGTACTTCCTGTTTCTCCCACTTTCCTGTCTATCACCGATCGCTTGTAATATTTGGTTGACTGAAATGAAGGAGGGACCATGTTATCAGTTAAATTTTTTTTTTATTTTTTTGGCCAAAAAATGGTTGTAAACATTTTTACCAATACTCAAAATGGTTGAAAAATCATACCAGTGATGATATGAAGTACTGAAACGCTAAAAGTTGGATTTTGGTTTGATGTAACATCGAAATACTTTCCACTCAATTTTTTGTTTTTTTTTTCTCCATTTTTAACCCTGATTTTGTAAGTTGTATTGTCAATGAAATCCCAGCTATTATGGACTACTAACTTATGGTTGATGAAAAGAGGGGGGGGGGAGGAAGAGGATATCCACGAAATTTGTTTCGGTGTTCTAGAAGACTGCTAAGATCATTTTTGATTATGTCAAATATTTATTCCATTCTTTATTCCCTTCCCTCTAACTAAAAATCATTTGCTCAGTTCAATATCGCCCAAAATCGGTCGAATTTGGACAATATGCTTGTATTAGCGGCGAATTTGATATTTTTGAGTGGGGATGATCTTGTGTGAAAATTCAGTTATGCCTAAATTTGGGGAGGGGGTGCAGTGGGGTGGAAATGGAAAAACATTTTCTTAATGCCAATCAATGCAGATTCAAAAGTTGTATACCATATCCGAAAACCAACCCCTTAAATGAATTAGGACCATGAAAACGGATGATCCCACCCATATATCCCCTCGAAATTAAGTTGAGTGGTTAAAATTTAGTATTTATATGTAAAATAATTTTCTCTTAGCGTAGAATTATTGTTCGCTTTGTGACAGTAGATATCGCTGATCAGTTCCTGTAGATGTTCATCTAGCTAAAGTGTATAACTTGATAACTAGATGTAAACAAGTAGTTTGGATAAAAGTTACAAATTAATCTAAAGAGAAAGGTGAGTTCCACCCACAGAGTTCAGTGTATTCTAGTATGAATAATTTGAAGATCATGTTGTTGTATTTAGAAGATTATTTTTCCTGTCAGTAGCAAACTGGTATTGGTATCGTATTTACTTAATTTTGTGTACTTGCTTACTGGTGGACGACACCTGACTTCCTCTAGCTCTTGTAGACGTTATCCTACAAGAGCGATAACAAGGTGAGTCGGCTTCAAACGTGGCACTTGACTGTGCTTTGGCAGCATATCGATGTCTTGTCACTTTGTGACATGCGGTTAAACCTTAGCAGCATCCCGGAGACTGCACAATGAGGGTACTTGGTCAAGTCATATGGCAGCATACTGAGTTTGCGCTCACTTAGTTCTAGACCAGTACTTTCTGGAGGACCTGAAGGCGTAATAGCGGGCTAGGTCATTATTTTATGTTTCAGGGAGTATAAGTTCGCCAAAACCAGTACCAAAAGTCGTCCAGGCAAAAAAAATCAAAACTATGCACTATGACGATAAAATGTATATTTTTCTTCTAAATTTGGTTATTTATTTTTTTTTTGTGTCAAATATATTAGTGAAATTTTACTTTACTTTTTTTACTTTTTTCCATTTTACGTGCCATATACTGCAACTAAGGTCAGAGGCACGGATGGGAAAATTTGTTAGATTTTAGAAAGAAGTCCGGTACTTTTAAGGAAGTTGAATAAATTTGTTATTGTAGGTTCATCATTC
>FIZR01008832.1:0-13342 GCA_900060175.1 Ferrisia virgata
GCTCAGGATGCATCCTTGTCTCACGCCTTTTGCTGTTTTAAAGGCATCTGTGAGTTCTCCTTCCACTCTCATTTGTGCGGAGTTGTTGTCATACAGGCTTTTGATGAGCTTGATTAAGTGCACCGGGGTTCCTAACTATTGTAGTCACTTCCAAAGTATTTTCCACTTTACATTGTCAAACGCCTTCTCGTAATCTATAAAGCATAGGTATACTGCTTTATTATACTCTCGAGCCTTTCAATAGTCCATCTCATATTCAAGATCTGGTTTCTGGTTCCTCTTTCCAGAACCAATCCCACCTGCTCCGGGGGAATTTTCGGCAGCAGATACGCTTTGATCCTTTCGTGAAGAATGTTTAACATCACTTTGCTCGCATGTGAAATGAGGGCTATCGTTCTGTAATTGCTGCATTCGGTTTTCACTCCTTTCTTGTGCATGAGAATATACACTGATGTTGTCCAATCCTTCGGCCATTCTCCATAGTTCCATATTTTGTTACAGATGGTGTGTAACAACCTAGCTGTTTCTGATTCTGGCAGCGTGATCATTTCCGCCGCAATGTTATCCGCTCCTGTCGACTTTGCCTTACTCAGCTTCCGTAAGGCTGCGAGTACTTCCTCGTACAGAATTTCTGGTTCTGGATGTGTTGTTTCACTATGGTTGTCGTCGTCTTCCCCATTCGTTTGATTCGCCTCGTCCTTTATCAGACTTTCGCAGTACTCTCGCCACCTGTTCTTAATTTTTTGTTTTTTAACCAGCCATGTTCCCTCTTTGTGCTTCAGAGGTGCAGAAGAGGTAGTGAACGATTTCGTGATTTGCTTGATCTTTTGGAATATGTCTTTTGTTTGGTTGTTGTCCCTATGGCATTCTATTTCGTCGCAGATTTCTTCGAAGTATTTGTTTTTGTCTGCCCGTAGTTTGCGTCGTATTTCTCTATTTTTGTTTTGGTACCTCTGATGCTTGCTTTCGCTGTTCGCTTCATTCTTAACAATTTTCCTTTTTTGAACCAAATCCCATGTTTCTTGCGAAATCCACAGTCCAACAGTTCAGCACAAAATCATAAAATCAATCGTTCAAAAAATAAGTCCACCGATGTCATTCCAGGTCATAAAAATCTGTCCACTGATGTCAGTCCAATGATGACGTCACACTGATGACTGTCATTTGTTGAGGATTTTCCCAGAATGCTCTATTAAACATCTTTCATTGTTATTTTTTTCTAAATGTGTTTTGGAATTTTTTGATTTTTTTTTTCAAACTTTGAACCGTCTTAGCACCGGTTCAAAATTTCTACAAGCGACAGGGGGCTGAAATTTTTACCATGTTCTTTACACTCCACTCCACAAATATCGTACCGTATTACGTTTCGATTTTCAAAGAAAAGTCAAAAACGATCCACCTTAGTGTAGGGGGGAGGGGCGTACGGTCGAAATTTATAACACGTGCACAACTTACACTAAATTGCAGGAATGAAAGAAGATGAAAAAACGGCTAACAACATCGATCCATACTCGTACTTCTACGCAATACGATACGATCGGTATGCTCTTGTAAATATAAGGAATCAATTACGAATTCTGGCGTGTAGGTAAGGTAAGGTAACGCACGTACTTGCCTAGTGCCTACTCATACGTGGAACATTCATACCTACCTACACATTTTTAAACAGTACGATACGAACGTAGTATAGGATACGAATCCATCTCTCATTCGTACACGCAAGTTGGCAAAGTCGTACGAAACAAAATCAGGACCGGTAAATGGAGTGGAGAGAGAAAAAAAAAGAACACATTTACGAAAAGAATGTGAATGGAATATTTACAACAGTTTAAAAAACAGTCAGATTTTTCTCACTAGGGGTAGGTAAGTAAGCACTACGTAAGTATACGTTCGAGATAACGAAACGATCGCTACCGCTGACCCAGGGTGCGTTTTTTTTTTCTTTTTCTTCTTCTTCTTCCAAACACTCTCTATACGTAATAGCTCCATCTTTAAAACGTCGCACGATCATATAATCTATAACCGCGAAGAAAACTCACTTTAAATGCAAATCGAGTTGAATTTTCAGAGGGTAATTTTAGAATTTGTGTGTGTGTGTATTTCGAAATCTGCCAACCACCCCGTAAGCAATACACTATAGCTAGGTAGTAGATACCTACCTATTTCTCTCGTACCTATATCAAGCTTATGCATAAGACTAGAGGGGGCGAAGGGGGTTGTTATATGAAACGTGTACCAATGCATCTAAGTGAACTAGCACCGCAGAGTATATTATGTCTATCGAATGATGTATACGTGTATGGTATTTTACATATGCAGACAGGTACGTATAGTAATAGATACGAGATATTCTACGTGCAAAAAAAAAAAAAAAATGCTACCAATGTGTTATACGAGGGATGAAGTCGTAGCATTATAACGAGCTGAAATCTACCAACAACTCGTATTTTTATAACTTTGGCTCGTACTATTGGTAATTTAAGTAATACTAGTGGCAATACAAGTAAAGGAAATACGAAAAAAAAAAAAAAAAATTAGAATCTGATAAAAGAAGAAAAATGTTTAGACGACAACGTTTTATTGAGAAATTTTTATCAAAGGTGTATTTAGCAGCTTCTTGCTCGCAGCTCGTACGTAGTATACACCATATACACACTAAAGATTATTTCAATTACATTTTCCTCGCCAAGAAAATCTTAGCTACTGAATGTTATTGGCGGTTTAAAATCTTTTTTCTAGCACTATTATACCTTTGTATAAGGTGTAGACTTTTACTCGACGATACTCGTTTTACGATCTTTTACGAGTAGTTACGTTAAATGGCCTTATTTCGGTTTAATACGTTTTCTTTGGTCGGTTTAAATGGGATTTACTCGTGTATGAATACCAGTTAAAAGGATCCGAATAAACCGAGGTTTTTTCACAGGTGCCATTATGTACGCATGTAGGTACCAGCCAACAACTTATCTGTATCTGCAGTAAAATAAATTCATTATTTCAGGTAATAAACGATTCAGACGAAGGATTAATCGAAACAGGTACACGTGCGGTAGGATGAAGTAAAAAAATCAACATATTTCGATTTGGCTGCATTTTGGATATCTTATTATTTCTAATTAAAATTCAAAATAAACTTATTACCCTTTTTTCGTGACAAAATTTCACAATGCAGGGGGTTAAAATTATTTTGCAGGTAGGCAACACTGCTATACAAAAACTATCCAACTACTTCGGTCTAAATAATATACATTTCTAAGCTGAACAAATTTTTAGCTTGCATTCGAGGTGATACTAATGCTCTTTCATTGTACTTTTTCTTTTTTGAAAAATGAAAAATCTCAATTTTTGCATTTGATAACTGTTCAAACCTGCAGCAGAGGACCAAAAGTGGTGTCGCTTCGAAACCAAAAATGCCCCAAGTAAACGCAGAAACTCAAATTGTCCTTTTTTTTTTTTAGCTGTGACCGATTTCCGACACCATTTTTAGGGGATACAAATGGCGAAAAACTACGTCTTTTCAGGAGATGACCCGACTAACCTTAATGAATTCCTAAAATAGGGCCACTTTCGAAAAAACGGGTTTTTTACAGACATCCCCCCTCCCCCTCCCCCTCCCAGAAAAGATGCTATTTGACATACTGAATCTTGATGCGTAGTTCATTTTTCGATCAGATTTACTAGGATAACATTTTCAATCGATAATTTGCCTGCAGATTTTTTCCACCGTGAATGGTTTGCGATTTATTCGAGATTTTCGTTTGGAATCTATAAAAATTTGTAATTTAATGAGGTTTTCAATCATTTTTTTTACCAACTTGAATAAGTCGATTTGTACGGCAAACTGTTGACTGAAAAAATTTTTTTTTAAGATTTTCCATCGATTGGAAATTTTACTCTAAAGCATCTAAAATAATTTTTAATTTTTTCTGAGGAGAGAGAGGGTAAAAAAAAATAATTTTTCGACTTTCTTAAAATAAAAAATTGTGCTTTTTTGAAAAATGGTTCAATTTTAGGAAACCATAGAACTCCATTAAGGAACCTAGGGAGCTAAAAAAAACAACTCCGAGAAAACCGAACGATCGTGTTGAAATATATACAGTAAATTTAGATCATGTTAGGACAGAGCTGCATAGATAATTGGTAGACCAAGAAGGTAATTTTTCCTTTTAAGATTAAACAAATTTGTGCATCGTAAAACTTCAACTGAAAACTAGAATAAAATTTCAATAAGAGAATAAAATAGAATCTACTGAAACTCTGGTGAGCTTCTAAAAACTATTCAACACATTTACATGTTCTTTTTTTTTCAATATTTAAATATTTTAACTTTTTTAGTTTCTTTTTTTTTTCATCTTGCTTCAAATTTTCGTCATATTTACGACCTCTTCTTTTTTAAGCAATACTTTCCACCGCACAAATCCCTGGCTAATTTAAAATTTTCCTTCGGAAAATTTACCAACAAAAGCTAGTTTAGCTAAAGTGAGGAGAGCGAATCAAATACGAATAGATTTCCAAATGATTTAAATCGTGCAGGGTGTGATATTTTGGTTCTGGTGGCTTCAACGAAAGCTAAAACCAGACCAAAATAAATAACCATCCTTGAGTGGATCGATATCGCCAGAAATGAAAAATCGACCTCCCACATATTTTTACCCAAAATAAGCTACAATGATAATTTTTTCATTTTTATCATCTTTTGTAAGGGAGACTAGAAAAATATTATTTTCCACAATTTTTGAAATATTTTAAGATGGGACTTAGCGTTGCAAAGTTATCATACTCAACTTCTGAGGTAGTATTTTTTAGATAAATGAATTTTTCCATTTTTTCTCGTTTGAGAGTTAATAACTAGAAAAAGTACTTAGAGCTCTTCGCACGCAAAGAATAAACATCGACCAATTTAATATCATAAAATCAACCCGAGTAAAGGTCAACTAATTTTTCTCGACATTTCGATTTGAAATTTTAAAATCAATTTAGGGTTAAACTCAACTGTTGACGGGTCAACTATCTTTAATTTTCCTTAATATTTCAACTTAAGATCATAAAGTCAATGCAGGGTTAAGGTCAATTGTTTATGAGTCAACTTCAAACATTGTGGTATTGACAGGGGAAGGGGGGGAGGTATTAAAGTCAAAATTTGAGGGAACCGAACATTCAGGAAATAACTATTTTGGAAAACATTAGATAGGTAGTGTAAATTGGATTTTAGTATTAAACTAGCACAAGGGATAAAATGGGAAGGATTCGTTTTCACATAGGATGGGAAAATACACAGATACCAGAAAACCCGAATAGGGACCCAATACACAAAATCTAATTTGATATGCACGCAACCACACAGCGACGATACTGTGTGCCCATGCCACGGTAGGTTTATGTATATTTTAAATAAATAAAAAAAAATTTAGAATTGCCAAAAAAGAGGAGAAATGGTCATAGCCATTCATCTCAAATTTAGATGAAAAATTTAATGATTCCTAAAAAAGAAAATATTCAAAATTTATACCAAAAAATAATTCATCACGCGAAGGTAAAAATTTAGAATTTTTGAAAAAGAATTAATTTTTGTATGAAAAAGATAATTTTAGTGATCGAAAATTTAGGATAATATTAGGTCGTCAAAGCGACCATCTCTACTTTAACATTTTAATACATAACTTACTATATAGTGGATACATTTCTTCCCGGCAAGTGACCAGCTGGTCTCATGCTCTTCTTTCTCAGTCACTCATGTTACCAAAAAAAAAAATTTGCACGCGAGATGAATAAAAAAAAAAATTTAAAAGGAAAATAAAATCTATATTTCAATGGAACGAAGAAAAAATATACATCACGAACATATCAGACAGATGAAAAAGAAAGAGTGAGTAGAATATTAGACCATCGATATGTTCGTGCAGGATATATTTAATAAGGGGGCGGGGGGTCTGGCAGGGGAAGAGATAATTTTTAACAATAGTAATGTTGAAGGATAGTTTTGTATGTAAAAAGGGGAGCGAAAGATTGATACCGAAAAAAGAAAAGAGAGAGAGAAAAAATAAATAAAGAGTGGTATCTTATGCCACAACATCTCTACTTTTCCTCAACATCTCAACTTGAAATCATAAAATCAACCGGCGCCAAGGTCAACTAATTTTCCTCAATATTTCAACTTTAAATCTTGAAATCAATCCAGAGTCAAGGTCAACAGTTGGCAGGTCAACAGATGAAGACATTTCAACTCAAAATTATTATATCCATTCAAGGCCAAGGTCCACTGTTGACAGGTCAACTTCAAACATCTCTAATTTTCCTCAACATTTCACATTGTACTTTAGTCCTCTTCTTTATGCATTAAAGATATCGGAAATCTTTTTTCAATGTAACTCATTTTTTTTTTTTTTGAAAGAATAAGAAATCAAGGGAAACGACGTATTTTTCATAAAATGAAGATGCAAATATTTAACAAACACTGGAAAAAATGTAGAGGAGAAGAAAAATCGTTGGAAAGGGTTCAGATGAGTGTCTTTTTGAAAAATAAGATAGAAATGAAAAATCAAAATTATTAATTTTTTGGGGATAAAAATAATACTATCAAGCCCATTTTTAATAAAACTTTTCAAAACTTTTATTTTTACAATTTTCCAAAATGTTTAGTATTTTTAGTTTTGAGTTTTCGATGGAAAGAGGGCTAAAATTTTTACCTTACATATTTCAGCATTTTTAGATTCACGATTTTTCTTTCACACATTCGTATCTCTTCTTTCTTTTTTTTTTTTCTAATTGACTCCGCATCTCAAAACGTTATTAAAATTTTTTAATTTCATAACGACTACGTTCCTTGTGTTTATTCTTGCAGTGAGTTGAGGTTCATTTGATCTTTAACAAGACCTTTGCTAACGACAAATAGTTTTTAATAACCTTTGAATTACTTCTCAGTCTAAGTAAATTGAGTCATCGTTCCAGCTGAATCAGATATATTCTTCATGTAAAAAGGAAAAATTGAATGATATACTTACTACAGTATCGCCTTTGCTATGTTTAATACATTTAGCCCACGTACCATACCCGCACGCATACTGAAGACCGAGTATAATACAGAAGTAGTCGATATTTCATTAGGTATTGGCACAATATTGTTATTCTGTACGCATGTAAATGTAGCTGCATTGTTACCCATCATGTATTGGGTTTAAAAGTTGAACCCATTCTGCGATGACTGTTCCTTAGTACCGAAGACGTCTTTTGAATTTTAAACGCCTATCGAGTCGATGTAGTCCTATACTAAATTTCGAAATGAGCGAAATATTTCGGTTATATTGAAATATTTAATGTGATCGGTACTACTCGTTGGTGCGACATACATATCCAATAATTCTTTTATTATTATTTTATTTTTTATTTTTTTTCATTCTTGTATAATTTAGAGAATGTTATGAGAAAAATTTTTCTCGCGATTAAATTCAATTGATGGCCAAAGAAATAACATAAAAAATACGATTCAGAACTCGTACAGAGAGGAATCAGCCTGTACTAAATCGTAATCATAACGAGTGCAATATTCTTAGATAGATATTTACACAAGAGCAACTTTAGAACATCAATAAACACCCAAGACTCAACCCATCGGAAAAAAAAACTTACAACTATAAGTACAAAACCCAACCCTCAACTTCAAAACTTGATCTCGCAACAAGAAATATACAACCAACAATCGTATAAAAATCTTTCCATTCTTTTTCGCTCAAGGTAAAGCAAAAGGATTACTCGTCATTAAAAACAACTCTGGCTCAAGTTGATTCAAAATCCAACTTCGATTAGCCCGAAGGCTTCGTAACGAATTTTCTGCAATGTTTTTTCTCGTGAATTGGCGCGGTTAACGGGAGAAAAAACTTAAACCGAAGATAATACCACGACCGGGTAGTTCGCTTGACAATTTACAATGAAGAATAAAACACTCGAGGGCGTCGAGGTGTACGGAAATACAAGGCTTCTTTTTAAATTAAAAACTTTTCCAACTAGCTCCACCGTCAACGTCAAGACTAGGTATGGTATTCAACTTAGCTCATCTGTCAAAAAAATTAACCCGATGGATGTTGATGTTGTGTTTTTTTTTTTTTTTTTTATTTATCTACACAATCGAAAGAATAAAGAAAAAAGAAAAACGGTCCAAGAAAACGAAATTTTATTCCCTTTTGCTTTCCTCGGTAGGTTACCTACCCTTTCTAGCAGTAGTGTATTCACGATTAAACGTAGAAATCAATTCGGTGAAGAAGAAGAAAAAAAAAACCGTAGAACCTGTGTAGATGCCCTGCACTTTATAGGTACGAATAATTTACCCCAAATTCCATCGAACCAAGTTCGCGCCTATTTCGATACCATTTGCGTCACGAATGTTATACCGTACAAAAAGGTGCTTTCTTTAATGAGGCTACAACCTAAGAATAACAAACAAGCTGAACGTAGGTAGATATACCAAGTTAAAGGTATACTACAACTGGTAGGTAAGACTTAGACGTACCAACGAGGGCGTAATTTTCGCCCGACTAAATTACTTAATTAAAAAATAAAAACTTTCGGTTCGCTTTATAACCACAAAATATACTATAGCCGCATATCTACTAATAGAAATTCCGAAAGCGTGTACTTTTTAATTCAATCAGCAAAAGGTTTATTAAGAAGTTGGCTTAATTTAGTGAAAACCGCTACAAATGGGGGGAAAAAAATCAATCGAATTCTATTCGCGAGGGAGTCTATCTTATTACGTTCCGTAGCTACTTATTTCGCCGAAATTTAAACTTTCACAGAAATTATGAATATGCATCCAGTAACTCTATATATAGTACTTCTGTAAGTTTAGTTAGCTCGATGCGGTGTAATTAAGAAACAAGAGTAGACGGATCTACGAAAAATTATCAATTAATGGACCAAAAATACACGTACTTTATAGTCTAGGAATCCAGCAAAAAAAATGTACCGACAAGGTTGAGGTTTGGGAGTGATCCTTAAAGTTAGGATTTCCACAACCACCAGTCGGCCCATCCGCGACTGCTGCTTTCAAGCACAGTGAAAGCTCGAAAGTTCAGAACTTCCATCCAGCAGTCTGGTTAGACTGCCTCCTTCGTGACATATGTTCGTAATCAGCATTGCGCTTGGGAGGGGTTCAATAGGGCTAAAAATTTTAAATCCTGAAAAGACACATCAAGGGTCCCTACAGACGGGACATACAAAATTTCAACTTCTTAGCGAGCAGGGTTATGCAAGTAGTAAATTAAAAATTGGAAAAATCGACCTAAAAAATCACATATTTGGAACTGTGAAGGGATGAAATGAGACTGAAAAGGCGAGTCCCAAAGAGGCACATCTAGGGCTCCTACTTAATGTACATACCTAATTTCAACTTCCTAGCTCAATTTAAACAACTAAAAAATGAAAAAAAAAAACATCAACAAAATATTTTTTTGGAGCTGTGAGGGGGTGCAATGGAGCTAAAAAGTCGGAACCCCAAAAAGGCACATCCAAGACCTCAACTAAATATATATACCAAATTTCGACTTCCTAGCTCAATTTGGTGGAGAGATAGGGGAGGAAGAGCCCTTTTTCAAGGTTAGAAAGGGGTAAATCTTCATATCCCCCCTTCTCCGTATAATACATCTTTGGTTAGATTTATATTAAGTACAAAAATGATGGAAAAATCAAAACCTTTACATCGAAAACATCACACATTTTTTAATTTTTTAAATTGACATCCATGTCAATATTTCAACATTGAATGCTAAATTAATCAATTTTTTTCCATCCCTCAAGACATAATCATCTTTTATCATGAGTTTTAACATTTCAATATAAAATACAAAAATCTCTTACAATCATCTTTCATCGTAAGTTTGTGACCAAAAACTTCAAGTCAAAAATCAAATACTCAACTCAGACATTTTAACATAAAATCCAAAAATCAGTCATACTCATTTTTCATTGTGAGTTTCATCAAACTTTCCCACCCTTAAAACATATCCACATTAACATTTTAACATGAAATCCAAAAATCAAAAATATCACACCGAAAACGTAACACTTCCACAGAATGACCCGCAGGCCTAAAACATATCCATGTGAACTCAGACATTTTAACATGAAGTCCAAAAATAAAAACGTCACATTTTAACATAAAGGCAAAAGCCACTCATAATAATCTTTGTTTTTTTAATTTTTTAATCTTTATATTCTTTTATTTTTTTATTTTTTTCCACCTTTATTTAGCTTGGACATTTTAACACAAAATGCAAAGACACATTCATGTCAACATTTCAACATAAAGCATAAAAATAATTTTTACTTAATCATTTTTTATCGTGAGTTTTAAAATTTTAACCTAAGTAAAGTGCAAAAATCTTTTATAATCATCTTTCACCACGAGTTTTTGGTCAAAAACTCAAAATCTAAAATCAGATACTCAACTCAGATATTTTAACATGAAATCCAAAAATCAGTCATACTTATCTTTCATTATGAGTTTTATCAAACTTTTCTCTCCTCGAAACATATCCATGTTAACATTTTAACATGAAGTCCAAAAATCAAAAACTTTACATCAAAAAAAAAAATTACGCATCCATGTCAACATTTCGACACAAAGTGCAAAAGTGACTCATAATAATCTTTAATTTTTTTTATTATTTCTATTTTTTTCTACAATAAAATAATAAACTCAGACATTTTAACATAAAAGTCCAAAAATCAGACATACTCATCTTTCTTTTGGGAGTTTTATCGAACTCTTCCCACCCTTAAGACACATCCACGTTAAACTCTTAGCATAAAGTCTAAAACTCAAAAATATAACGCGAAAATGTAACACAAAAAACGTAAATTTTTCACAGAATTACCTCCAGCCCTAAGACACACCTATTCGCGTCAAAATAGAAAAATTAAAAAAATTAAAAATTATTATGAATAACTTTTGCACTTTATATTGAAATGTTGACATGGATATGTAACATTAATTATTTTTTTTTGGACTTTATGTTAAAAGGTCCAGGTTTACATGGATATGTCTAAGGCTTGGTAGTTATTCTATAAAAGCGTTACGTTTTGGATGTAATATTTTTTTAATTTTTGGATTTTATATTAAAATGTTGGTAGGGATATATCTTAAGGATGGGAAAGTTTGATAAAACTCACAATGAAAGATGAGTATGGCTGATTTTTGGACTTCATGTTGAAATGTCTGGGTTATAAAAAAAAAATTGTGAACTTATCAATCGTTTTTAGCATTAAATATCCACGATCTAGAATTTTTCCCTGAAAGGGAAAATTGCCTAAATTTTTTTACAGTACCGCAGTGTTGGCAAACATTCCAAGACTACTAGTTCAATCTCATTACCATTTTATTACCAGAAGCAGCTCATACTCATATTATGTACACATAAATCGATGTGAAAAACCTTTCAAACCGTCAAAATTTGAAAAATAATATCATTAGAGAAATACATTGTACGACTTCGTAAATAACATACGATTTGCTCCCCTCCTATACACACATCTGCCGCCGTCGGCTCTTGTAATATCATCATCTCTTCAAGAAGTATAATACACGTGACTTCGGTCCACGTTTGTACGAAAAAAGAACCAATAGGTAATGGGTATTCTTTGATTAACGTCGCGACTAGATGATTGTTAATGCAAAACAGCTATTAGCTGTCGTTCAGTGACACTTTGACATATTGAAATAATTAATTAAATGATAGGTATTAAGATTCCGTCTAAACGTAAGATGTTGCAACTTGTATTTAAATGTTGTCAAGATTTGTTTTTATGAAATTCGAAAAAGAAAGAACTGAGATTGTAGTAAAAACAAACTTTACCTCAATGTGTTTTTTTCTTTAAATCTTTCACAGTCTTTCCAATATTCACATCTATGGTTTTTAACTGTTGTAAACCAATTGAAACTACGAAATTTTTCCAATATAACTTTTTCATTCGTCAGTTTTTCCAAGTCAAAGTGAATGAAATCCAGAACATATCACAAAGGAAATTGATAGCCTTACTGACTCCTCCAGTTCTTCTAAGATTGACTTATATATCCTTCACACTGCCCTTGGAATCTTCAGTATTCTTCTTCAAAATCACATCTTGGAGACATCTGTAACTGGGGATTCTATCAAATGTGCATAATTACTTGGATAATTGGATACTCGGATACTCGTAGATAAAGTGGCACGCACTAAACTACTTGAACTTGAATCAAAGTCATTGTCCTGTTTGGTTCTGTTCCATTCCAATCTGTTCTGCTCTGTTTTGCTCTGTCCTACTCTGTCCTACTCTGTTCTGTTCCATTCTGTATTCTCTTCTGTTCTGCTTTTTATGTTCTGCACTGTTCTGTTTTATTCAGTTTTGTTCCATTCTGTTCTGCTTCACACGATTTTGTTGGGAATTGGAAAAGTGGCTGATTTGATTTTTTACTCCCTTTTACTCAGTCATATCTGATTCTCATAAAAAATTTCATTCTCACACTCTCACATTGTAAAATAATTTGGAATTGAAAATTTTGGAAATATGGAAATTTATGTAGTAGTCGTATTTACGTAGTTTTAGACGCTCATTTGTTGAAATGCTATACCATGAGAGATATGAAAAAAAAGATCAATATTCTGTTCTTTTCCGTTTATGTAATTTTTTTATTCTGTTCCATTACGTTCTGTTCTGTTCAATTTCATGTCGTTCTTTTTGAGTTTGTTCCGTTTTATTTGTGCAAAACATGAATTTGTTCTGTTCTGGTTATCGTTCTTTGAAAATAAAAATTTTAGTGTTTTGAATTGTTCATTTCGTTCTGTTCTGCTCACATCTATTCTTCTTTTGTCATCTGCCTTCAATGTTAATGTTCCTATTGCATACAAAAGTACAGAAAACACAAGGGTTCTGATGCAACATTTTGTTCGTCTGCTTGGATATAAGTCCACTCAGTTTTACTATTTTGAGGCAAATTCATATCATAACATGCGAATATGTTCTGTTTTAAGCGAATAATTTTCGAACATGTGCCCAGAGCATTTCGAATGGATGAGTGAATGATTAGTATTGTTTTATTTTTGATTTGTGATTGGCGAAATATTATGTAAATGCATTGTATTTTTATTATAATACATTTAAGTACGCAACTCTTTGTTGAAGGTATGTATACTTAAGTGTGTTGAAATTTGGATAAAGTTGGGTTAAATGCTGCGCTGCTTTTCCTCCTCCCACCGTTCGAATAAATTGTACATTGTATTTAATTCTCAATTTCTATAATTGAGAACGTACCAATTGAATCAAAAGAAGATATTATATATTTAGGACAACTTATCTCTTGGGAAAATAGAAC